>CM060094.1:2633171-2854269 GCA_030522485.1 Stenchaetothrips biformis
GGGTCCACACCCATCACAGTTTGGTCAAAGTTTGGCGAATTCAACTCGTTAACAGTAATAAAGCAACAAAAATACCCATTTAAATAAAAAAATAGTGATAGTCTTTATGGTTTGCCTTGAAAAACTGAACAAAACGGCGTTTCAGTTTTGAAGAATAGAGAGCAAAAGATCACCACCTCAGGGCTGGACAGAATTTCCTAAATGTTGAAAACGCAACCGACGAAATAATTGCCCTCGGAAGGTCCCAACAAAGAGTGATTTGCAATGTGTTCCATTGGCCGTGTGCGGCTTATTTAGAGATAGAAAAAGATATAAAAGGGAACTGGTTCCGGTCTTAGCCGTGGTAAACTTTCTAATAATGGTAAACAAGTGTGTGTTATTTTTTGTAAAATAATCACTAAAAGAGCACGGAATATGAAGTCTCGAACCGCAAACTGATGAGAATCTTAGTTGTTGGCCGTAAAGAGAGGGAACAATCTGCTGCGTTTGTTTTTGGAAAAAGGGAAAGAAAATTGCAAACCTTATGATCATCTTAGTAAGACAGGGAAGCATTTCAGAAATTGGCTCTCCTAATCGAAGAGCGAACGGCGTTTTTGTGCTACAAACTGGTAACCGGTGGTTCTAGACTAATGCGACCCCCGCCAGAACACGTGACGCATGGCCCCGTTTTTTCAAGCTCGATTTATTAATTCAGTGCCCTCAAATCCAAGATGGCGGCCGAAATGGCGGTTAAAATGGCCTGATTCACATTTCACATGAGCTGTTGACGCTCGCACCAATGAGACGGTGGAAAAATTTTCGTTAGACTAGACTATTATTTAATGGAACGTTATTGGTGAATTTTCGGGCCATGGGCATAATAACTCTAGGGGCCTTAATGACAAGCTGGCGTCCGAAAACGACCATAATCTCTCCCAACGTAACTGTTTTTTTTTTTTTTTCCTGAATTGTCAGACAAATTTGAGTGAAGGTTAAATTTACATAAACTCGTTAATGAATTTTCAGACTTGCCTTTTGTACTGAAAACGAGCATGTATAAAAATTCAGAACAGAGCCGGGTCTTAAATTTCAAATCGCCTTGTGTGTGGAAAATTGGTACTTCATGGTCAAGAATTTGAGACAATTCCTGAATGCCTTCCGCACTGCCACAAACGTCTGGGAAGGGCATACCAGCCTATTCTGAAAAAGTAAGATTTGTAAGTAGTTTTTGCCTCAGCCTCCTTGACGGACAAAACCTAATTACTATCACTGTAATCTGCCATGTCGCCCGACCGAGTTTTTTTTACTAGGGCTTGAGACTGAAAGCGGCCGGCCAACCCAACCCAGTGACCGGCAGGAGATGAAGCGCTGGAAAGGGCCGCACAGTGAAACGACCGCAAGCGCCATCTACCGCCGCGAGTTGAATCCTACAAAATGTTCGGGATAAAACCTCATATAAAATGGCGTTACCGATATGAAGTTCCACAGCGACAACATGACTTGGCGAATTGAACTCACGATGCCCCCCATGGGCCGATCGATCAAAAATTTTGTTTATGTCCGTCATTTAACAAGCCCATTCTGAAATTAACGACCTTCCATTACAAAGACGTTATTTAGTCTGGGTAAGAATTTTCAGACCCGAAGCGCGGGATTTTTTTCAGAATGCCCTGTCCTGATATTTAAGAAAAGTCTTCTGAAATTTTCATTATAAGGTATAAATCGGATGGGAAAAGCTGACCCTGTTTTAGCAAAATTTTGTTGGCTAAATTTCAACGACGTTATTAAATCGGTGTTCCATAACGTCAAGTCTGAAAAATAAAAAGTCTGAAATTTTCAGAAAAAAATTTAACAAGTGTGGGCCTGTTTAGACGATAATTGGGCAGATGCTGTGATTGAAATATGGAGTTCCCTGGGCTTGATATACCATATTATAAGTTTGCCATGACCTCCTTTCACATTAAAACTGAAGGCTTATAAAGCTCAAGGTGGGCGTCCGAAAACCTTCAAAATCGCTCTAAAGCGCACGTTTTTTCTGAGTGTAGTTTGAGTGTTTTCGTATGCTATGCCAATTCTTATTTTCCCACTGCCCTTCGTTCAACAAGCCAGAACGGGTCAGGATGGCAAAGGCTAAAATGGCAATCCGGTAAACGATTCTAAATTGGAAAGAAAAAATATATTTAAATTAAATTGTATTTTTATTGATTTAGAACTAATAACATCGTTATGAAAAGATTTAGTGTTTTGATGATAGTGTCCGTACTCCCTCGCATATAAATGGTGTCCTAAGCACGCACTACATTGTGTCAACCCAAGTCACGCACTTCTTTGCTGCCAGCCTCAGGCACATCACTTGCACGCTCCATGCATGCAATCATCAGCGACGGGCATGCAGCAAGTGTGTGCCCTGAGGTATGGAGCTACGAAGTTTGTGCCTGCAGGCATGCAGCAAAGAAGTGCATGCCTTTAGTTATGACTCCTAGAAGCGCTGTGCTTGGCACACACTTGAGTTTTGAAGGGTACTACTTGAAAATTCGTGTTAAGAAAGACCCATAAAGAATTAAAATAGTGTCTTTTTCGTGGAATCCTGGACTGAAGGTCAACAATTCAACCATCACTGAGGAATAGAAAGTGACTTGGAACAAATAGCCAAATTTTGGGCGAGATATACTTTTTCACACCACCAACTCATTGGAACGAGCCGTCGAAGCTCATGAGAACTGGAAATCGAACGGCATTTTGACTGCCATTTAAGCCACCACCTTGGATTAGTGGGCTGAATGAAAAATTCCAGCTTTGTTAACCGTGCGATTCATGATCAGCGGGGAGTCTAGAACCGACGGATACCAAAATGTAGCACAAAACGCCGTTCGCTTTGGCAGAGATCCGAAATGCTTCCCTGTCTATAGTGTCATAAAAGGCGAAAAAACTTTGCAGCTCTTGAGCCGGTATTTTAAATAGTCTTACGGCAAAACTAAAGTACATGGGTTAATTTTTTTTGTGTAGAATCCATCTATGAGCGGAATTGGACGATCGGAGAAACTTGCATTTTTTTGGGCTTTCCTGGGGGTCTATGAGCCCTTCTTCCATCATCATGTGTTGTGGGAACCGGTGCAACAGACATGTTTTCGCAACCCAGGGTGCGGAGGTGGTTGCGGAGAGCCTTGCAATGGTCTCGCCTCAGTCACGAAGGTATAACGATTCCTATTAATTTTCTTTTTTTCTCTATGAGGTGGTGTGGTGCACAGTAAATAGTCTACGAAGCTTCCGCTTCGCAATACAACTAAAACGATGGCATTGTAAAATCTACGAAGAAAATGCTTCGTATTAAGAAGCAAAATCCTTCGCAATACGAAGCATTCTTCGTAAAACGAAAGCAATTCAACAATTCATTCTTTTTCTTTGTGGATACAAAAGCACAAACTTCGTAGACTTTTTAGAGTGTGCGAGGGCCGGAAGGCCCTAGAGATGGCCTCCGATGGGCCAAGCGAGGTTGCAAGAAAAAACCAAAACAAAAGTACGCACATTCCTGGCAATTTTTTTTTTATCAGGAATTTATTGTACTTTCAAAACACAACAATTCGACGCATCCTAATAGAATAATCCTGTCGGTGCAGATCTCAGACAATCCTAACTGTCAGTGCGGATCCAAGACAATCCTAACTGTCAGTGCACAGCAAAAAGTCTACGCAGCGTCGCTTCGTAATGCAAAGAAAACGATGGCATTGTAAAATCTACGAAGAGATGCTTCGTATTATGAAGCAAAATCCTCTGTAATACGAAGCATTTCTTCGTAATCCGAAGCAATTCTACAATGCCTTCAATGTCTTCGTAGTTTACGAACCAGAGTCTTCGTAGACTTTTTTTAATGTGCAGATCCAACAGAATCCTAACTTTCATTGTCAATATAGAACTATCCGAACTGCACATGACATGAAAATCGGACTTTTTTTTTGAGTCCGCGATGCTCACAAACTACATAAAAATTCTTGCCAAAGAATTTTTTTTAAAGTTTTATTTTTACTTGAAAACGTGGACGTTTATTTCTATGATGGCTATTCACTGATTTGCAGTGACGCGCGAGTTCATAACGAGTCTTTGCCCCCTCTGTAGTTAAGATAGTTCTCAATCCGCACTGAAGTTGGTATGTCTTGAATCTGCCCTGGCAATAAGAATTTTCTTGGATCTGTACTGACAGTTAGGATTTTTCTATTATGACGCGTCGAATTGTTTGTACAAAGTACAGTGGAACCGGCATGACGAGTGCCGTGCAGTCCGGGCCTCGTTGTGGTCCGTACAATGCTCGTTGTACTCTCTACAATCCGTGTTGTACTTTTATTGTAGTCATTGTTGTACTTTTGTTGTATTATTCACACTTTTTCTTGCAGTGCCGCCGGCAGGCTAAGCTGGTCCCGGCTCCTGTCAAACCGAGTTGCCAGCAAAGCGGACCTGGCAACTTGGTTCAACGGAAGGGCGGGCCCTTGCGTGTTTTCTTCCGTGCCTGAAGTTCGTTTTCCGGCGTTTGATATCACTCTTGCACCTTCGCGTGACACCGCCCGGCCAGTATCCGGCGTTAGCAATCGTCTTGTGGGCAGTGACACCCGCGGGTACCACTGTTCAGATGCGAATCGTCTTACCTTAATGTTAAACGCCCTCCAGCGAGCCAAGCGCAAGCAAACACTGAAATTCAAAGGATGAGACATGTCACAAATTTTCAGGGATACAAAAACTATAACCGAAAAAAAAAAGACGTACGCAAATGTTTCACCAAATAAGGGCCAGATAGCAACGAGATTGGCTATTATTTTCCTAGAGAAGTATCCTTCTTTTTCGATGATACATTTGAGTAAGATACATACGTGTACGACCGAGGGGGTAAACACTCAGGTTTTTAGTGTACCGTGAAACAGGGAAACTTCGGGCACTTTTGAGAGGTATTTTTAAAATTGTGAAGGTCGTGGTGTTGCCATGGACCTGAGGGTTAAAATTTATTTATCTACCCACCTTTAACTTCAATTTGACGCCAATTCCAGATATCTACGCCTCACCGTTTTTACAGTGGAGGGCCCAAAGCAGTGCCCGAAATTACCCCGTGTTTTGGGGTAATTTCGGGCACCCCAGGAAAAAAGGACTTGTCGTTCTGATTTTGGTCTCAAAATCAACAATTGTTCCTTTCTTTTGAGGCATGATTGGAACAAATAGTTTGATGTTTGGGAGAGTGGGGTGGAGCTATTTAGGACGCTTCTTGTTGAACGTCTAACCTTGAACCTTTATCCTTTTTTGTTTTTGATAATGATACAACTCGAGCCACACTATATTACGCGAAGATGAGTCGTGGATCTTCCTCTTGAAACTGACGTCCAAGGGAGGCAAGTCTTATGCACAATTGGGAAGATACAGGGGGTTTCTGGAAAGCTCTGCATTCCGTAGCAACCCGGCAAGCCATGCGGCCATTCTCAAAGTCAAAGCCCCGGTAAACATGATAAAATATTAGTCACGAACCATTGACACTAAGATAGCATGTATACAATACTACACATAAGAAGTACAGATGTAGCCTTGGCCTATTTTTATGATAATCAAAGTTCCACAAATGCGACTGCTGCGGCAGTTGAGTTATTATCTTTGTAAATGGATTATCTCCATCTTTCAGAAGAGCTCTGAAGAGCTGAAAGAAGCTTTCACCACTCTAGCCCTGCGAAATTCAAAGTGTTCAGAAAAACCCTGCTTGCCCCTGCATGCCATTTCAGTGCCCGAAATTACCCCTAAAAGTAACAATTTTTTTAGTTTTCAGCCTCTATTTACCATACTATTTGCCGCAGGTGATTAAAAATTTGACACAGCATGCTCAAAACATGTCCCAATCGAAAAAAAATACCTTATGCACCGTTTGCGAACAGGTTTGGCTTGCCAGTCAAAGTTTTCACGCCTATACTGAATTTAGGTAAAAAGTGTAAAATACGGTGACTGCCTTTGTTTCTGGAACAGTAAATTCTGTGCTTTGGCTACGGTAATCACTGGTAACTAATTGACGGTGTTGACAGGACTTTTTTTTTATCAGTGTACGAAATTCCACACAAAAATGAGGAAATTTGTGCATTATTTTTGTACTATAGTATATAGTATACCTATACACGTACAGTCATAATGCCATACCGATGTATAGGAAAATTGCCATACAAGTGTGTGGGAATATTCGTACACATGTATATGTGAATTGTTTCATATACATGTATAGGAATTTGACTACAAAAATTTGTTACAGTGTAAAATTGTAGGAAGATTTCGTGTGCTCAGAAAACTGTGACGTCTCGTATAAAATTGTACATGACATTACGTGTGCATCGCCAATGAATGGTCAGGCGCGCTCCCCTGGTCATTCACGCAGCGAAAGACGCTTCCCCGGTGGTTTTCCGGTGAACAATGAGTTCCTCGGGTTTTCCCCGCCCTTCCCCTGGGTGTTCCCTGAATGTTCCCCGCGTGGCCCCCGCCTTTTCCCTGATGGGCGTCTTGTCTCAGCTTGGTTGGCAGAACCATGTCACTATGCATATACCAGGCACGATCTGGTGCACAGTGGACCAAATGACCGGTAGAGGCGGCCAAAAGTCTACGTGTTTACTGAGTCGCCAAATGGGACTCGGACCGAATGAATGAATTTCTCGAGCGGGGAGCAACCTATTGGTGCCGTCACAGGTTTAGTTCGAATCTCATTTAGGGCTCAAAACGCGTCCGGAATTTTGGCCGCCTCGACCGGACTCTTGGCCCACTGTGTGGCGTACGACTGGCGTGTGTGAATGAAGACAGAGAATCCGGTTTCAGCACGATCTGCGGCTATTTGACCCACGCCTGTTCTGCACGATCCGAGTTCCGAGCATTACCCCATGCTGCTAGTAATGTTGATGGCACTGTTGTTCGCGCCGTGCACACGTGCAAAGGGCAAAGTGTACGGAATGGCGGTAAGTATGCATGGAACCCGTGGGTACGCTTGCCCTGACACCAAGCACTTAAAGAGTTCTGAATGAAAACCAGGCACTTAAAAAAAAGGGCCTTAAATGGATATTTACCAATCAAGAGCGTTTTCTAAAGGTTCCTAAAATGGTGCACCACCCTCAACGGGAAAACGCACTCCTTCAAAAAAAAAAAAAAAAAAAAAAAAAAAAACCGTACATTTTCAAAAAATTTACAAAAATACTATGGTAGCGCTTACGTGAGAACAGATAATACTTGGAAGAATGTATTTGAATGTAATTTTTACTTTCATGGAAATCTACAGGTCCTTGTGCCGCCCCTTGAGCGTACTGCTTGGCGTACTGTAAAGTAAAATTTGTATGTCCCAGAAGTATTGGACACAGGAGGTCCATTATGTGGTTGAAAGTCAACCACTCTTTGATGAATTTATTCCCAAAGTTGGGGGCCGTTACTCTTATTAAAGAAGTGGAGTTGATCTTCTACAACGTGCCACTGTTGACGTGTTCTGCCCTTCTATGCGCTAAAATGGCAGCAGTTTGCGGGGGGTAAACACTTGAAGAAATCGTGTACAGACTACTCGGTATTACGCTGTATTACGGTGGTATTACACGTGTATTACGGCATAAAAATGCTACATTTTACCACATTTGACCCTAAACTGGTATTACAAATACGTTTTTACGCGTAATACACGCCTTTTTTGTACAGGGCATTACGAAAGTGTTTACCCCCTCGGCAGTTTGCCTTGCAGTAGTTCCGGGGGAAAAGAACCGGTCCTGCAACAGCTATTGCTATAAGACTTACAATCACCGAAAAGAGGGCCGGGTTCGGCGGCATGTCTGCTAATACCTATTTTATGTGGCGGCAATGACCCATAATTACTGTCTCTACGTTGAATTTATTTTATAAAGGGTCCCTTCCGAATCATTCCGGGCCACATTGAGCAATGCCCACCCGAACTACAGCCCAAAGTGCCCGTCATTATGTACTACCACGGCGTCCGCGACCGACAGAACGTGAACCTGTGGTACTACACGGGCAACTTCACGCTCGCTTTCACGTTCGACGACTCACACACGGTAAGGAAACCGGCTAATGTGCTTCAGCCCGTCAGTTGTTTTTGCTTGTACTTGACGTCTCTAATATCCACGTCTATCATGAGCATACTCAATTCCGTCAAATTTGTTTCGAGACTTTTTAACAAAGTTTAACAAAGCCAACTTCTACTCACTGGAAATCACCGTTTTAAGTCGTTAACGAGGGGGTATGCACTCTAGGGTGGCAGTTGAATATTATCGTTGTTATTGGATTATCTTCATCTTCCGGGGGAGCACTTAAGAGTTAGGAAAAGGTTACACCACTCAAACCCTGTGACACTAAAAGTGTTAAGAACAACCCTGCTTGCCGCATGCCATTTCAGTGTCAAAAATTACCCCTAAAAGTGCCATTGTTTTTAGTTTTGAGCCCATACTAACCATACTTTTTCCGCAGGTCAATAAAAATTTGACCCAGCATGCTCAAAGCAAGTTCAAATCGAAAAAAAAAAACTCAGGAACCGTTTGTGAACAGTTTCTGCTTGCCAGTCGAAGTTTTCAATCAACCTGAATTTAGGTACAAAGAGAAAAATTTAACACAAAAATCACTTCACCTGGAAAAGTTTGGATCTTTTTTGTTCTCCGGAGTAATGTTCCAATGGTTTTAAGTGTGGCGAATGCGATGCGCGCAACGGGACACTCCTCCGAGGTCGATGGCAGCATCATCGCAATGCTTTCGGGCAGAGATGCCCCTGAAATTACCCCGTTTCACGGTAACTCACAAAAGACGATTCTAAGAAATCCTGGTAGTCACGAACTGAAGTTAGTTGCATTTAAGTTCTGGTTTAGCAAATATAGCTGGCGCTAGGACTGCGAAGACTGGAGTTCGTTTTAGGTTTGGTGGTCAATTATCAATAACACTAAAACATTCCTAAAAGACAAGCTGCGTATCAATTTGTGTCACAAACAGACATTTATGACAGTCTCATAATACTTGAAGGTCAAGTTATTTACAGAAACGTGCAGTAAAATAGTTAATTTCACCCAGTTTTAAATGCTTTGAGATCAGAAAATTTCACAGCCGCCGTGTCTAGATCGTTTTGTCGTAGATTCAGAAGTACCATCAAACCTTGCTACAACTAATCGTTATACCATTTTTGGGCCAACGAGTAATATCAACGTAATACAGTGTAATATCGAGCAATATGTGCACTATTGTTTCAAGTGTTTACCCCCTCGGTTGGGAATAATAAAAGATTTTCTGACTGACCGAGCTTGGAGTTAGTCAGAAATCAGAAGATGAACACTAGTTAATGGTTCTAAAGCAAGAGACTGATCAATAGGACTGAACATAAGCAGATGTCTTTTTCTGGCTACAAGGTAGGTAGGTGTACGCCAGTCCGTGTCTTGACGTAACAGGCTTCGCGATGCTGCGCCAGTTACGACAATCCACGCCTGGCGTTGCACCTACCTTGGCCTGCAGTGCTCCCTGCTTGCCTCCGGCGAGCCGTTCAAGGTTTGTTGAGGCAATGAGTAGTGCACCACGGGATTAAGGGTCGAAATAGATTATGTTTGAAAATTCGAGTCCCTTCATGGTTGAAACTTGGGTCGGGGATCGAAATGGATTTTATTTCCGTCAGCAGCACCTTCCAAAACATACGATTCTATGTAAAAATTTCTTCAAAATATGAAGTCACTAAAAATTGCACTTTTTCTGCCGCTTTTGTTAGTGTTTTTTCGTTGTTACGACTAAATGAATTGAGATATAAAGCTGAATTTTTGCGTGTAGCAAGTCAAGGACGTACCTTGTAACCCTGCCAAATCTCAGTCCGATCGGCCAAGCCGTTCTTTTCATAAAATATAAAATCATTAAAAAGGTCAATTTATCTGCCTTTTTTTTTCAGTGTTTGTACGTTAGTGCGACTGAATAGGATGAGATAGAAAGCTGAATTTTAGCGTGTGATGAGCCAAGGACATGCCTCATAATCCTGCAAAATCTCAGTCAGATCGGCCGAGCCGTTCAGGAGGAGTAGTGCTGACACACACACACAGACCGACAGTGAAAACTTTCCAACCCCAGTGGAACAACTGGCTTCGCTTATCGCTCAGCCGACACTAAGAAAAATTTTGTGGTAATTTAGCGACACAAGTCTCGCTAAGTTTTTTTTAGCGACACGACTCGTTGAGAAACAAAACACTTGTAGGAGGCAGTGTCGTAGTAGGACAAAAGAGTTGTAACGCAACGAATAACTTGTAATTGCCTACACAAACAACCCATCGTGATCATCAGATCGTTCGTAAACAATCAAGTTGTATGTAAACGAAAGTTTTCTTGACATGATAATCGAGACCAAGGAAGCAAAATTTGATGACATCAGTGTGTCATGTTTTGGGCGATGGTTTAGAACGAGGGGGTAAACACTTTCGTAATGCCCTGTACAAAAAAGGCGTGTATTACGCGTAAAAACGTATTTGTAATACCAGTTTAGGGTTAAATGTGGCAAAATGTAGCATTTTTATGCCGTAATACACGTGTTATACCACCGTAATACAGCGTAATACCGAGTAGTCTGTACACGATTTCTTGAAGTGTTTACCCCCTCGGTTTAGAATCATATTATCCCACTGTTTTTCACTATCTAGCTGTCAAAGTAATCTTTTAAAGAATTTTGGCTTGCTGTGTCCCGATCTTGATGTCAACAAAACTTTCGTTTTCATACAACATTGATCGTTTACATAAGACCTGCCCGAAATCATGTCATGTGACGCATGCCTGTTCTAGAACGACACTTGTCATTCCATTCTTGGAACGATATTTGTATCGTTTTTTGACATACGACCCATGTTGTTTGTCTACGAAGAGATTGTCAAAAGGTTGTTCGTTTCTCTACAACTGATTTTTAACAGTGAAAGATAGACAGTTTCATCTGAAAAAACTGTTTTTCAAGAAAAGATCTTATTCCTCACAAACTCAGTTCATTCCATGCTGCCTCAGCTTTCAAGTCGTCCCTTGGCCTATCTTTGGCGCATCTTTTCTCGGCCAAATGGGATATACATAAAAGGCAATTCAACGACAGCTGGAGAACACAAGATAAATTGAGGGGACTTGTGCGAGTGTTAAACACTTTGAAAATGTGAGCAGACTACTCGGTATTACGGTGGCATACGCGTGTTGCGGCGTAGAAGTGCTTCGATATGTTAAAATTTGGTCCCTTAATGGTGTTAAGGTCACGTGTATCAGGGTCTCTTCGTACAGGGTACCGTGCATGTGCATCCCGGTCTTGTGTGTACCTTTCGGCAGTCCTGCCAGCCTTTACCGATAATATGAAATAAAGACGGATTTAAGTGATGCAGTTCTACGCGGGGCATTGAGCAACATGGTAATAAATCCCTAAACGCTGAGAGCATTTAGACTCTTTGTACCACGTCGTGACAATTTTGTATATCACCCCTTTATGGTAAAAAACATTTTCTCGTCTAAGTTTAGTCCTTTATCTCACTTGTCAATTAAAAGTGGAGCCAAATGGTGCCAAAGAGCACTGTTTAAAAAAGTAACAATTCCGGATAAAATGTCCCTCAATGTCCTTAATTCAGGGAGATGTCAACATGGCGTCCTGGAGCTCGCGAGGTGGCTGGAAAGACAACGCATTCTTGTTCACCCTCCCCAAGATCTGCACTTCGTTCAGGAGCGGCCTGCCTGGGCTGTGGCGCCAGTTCATGGTAGCCATCCACGACGACCCGAACGCTTTCTGTCCGTTCCCACCGGTAAGCACAATAAAAAAAGTTATTTCGTTTTAACGAACATGTACGTTGATGTTAGGATGTCCGTCAAATGCCATCTCGTGTACACACTATTTTTTTTGGTCAACTTTTGTGCGAGACGTCACAGCGCGCGTCACAGTTTTTAGTGCTGTCGAACTTTTCGTACAAATTTGCACGCGATGTTGCACAAAAATGAGGAAATATGTGCAGTACCAAAATTGTACGAAAAGTTCGTGTGCCCACAAAACTGTGATGTCTCAAATAAACTTGTATACAACATTTATTGTGTAGGGAATAAAGATCCACTCTAAGGTAAAGATTAAAGCCACTGTGACAAATTTAAGTAGTCACTTAATAACAATTTCAAGGTTAATTTTCCTTGCAAAAATCTCATCTGAACAGTTGATGACGTCGTTGGAACGCCCATGCAATAAGTAAAGGAGCTTTGATAAAAATGTCATCAATTTGTGATGAAATTGTCATCATCTGAAAGTGATGATTGTATCATCCACGATTTTGTCATAAAATGACAACAAATTTTCACAGTGAGTTACGACGATAATTTTGAAAATTTACAGCAGCATGTAATTCATGTTTTGTTTTTTTACTATTATATCCCCGCATCATTCGTTTGGTTTTAGTTTTCCCTGAAAACAGGTCTTGCTTTACTCCTGCAAATAATGGAAATCAAGTTCACTTCAAAATATTCTGTACTTTTGTACGGAAAATGTACAGAAGAATATTGTACGGAAGTACGAACGAAATTACGAAACGTCCGTACCTGTACCATATAAGCTCATGTAAACGGGTACGGAAAAAAGGACAGAAAGTTCCGTACTTGGCCAGTACGGACGGACCAGGCAAATTGTTGACCAGACATGTTCCGTACTTTTTTCTACCAGTTTTATCCTCTCTGTTTCATGTAACAATAGACGCTGTACTCATAGAGTTAGATTCTCAGTGATGTTACGCGTCGCCATCAGGCATTGACTGATGTTTCCTTACGCAGGGCACTTTCATTGTCAGAAACGTGACAACCGACTTCGACATTGAGATGATTCCCGTTTTCTTCTACGGCAAGTGGCGCCTTACTCTGCGGATGCTTCGCAGCGACACAAAGGAAACCGCGGCGTGCATGCGAGTCTTTGGGGAAACGGTTCCAAAGATGCAGCAAGACGTCAAAACCTGAATTCTGCTACCCATCCTGATGCATGATCATTCGCGTGGACTCAACGCGTAGTGTGACCCTCTTCTTTCAACTTCTTCTTCTTTCAGTTTGGAATGACCTATAAGATGTCATTCTACCTGCAAACAGGGGTCGTCAATAAATTTCTGTTCTGGCCCAATGAAGGCTAGAAATGAGCTAGATTGTTAAATTCATTTAAAACTAATTCAAAGCATGATTTAAAAGCAATTTGGATAGTCTGAAAGGACACTGTGCAAAGAAAAAAAGTTATAAAAATTTTCAGCTACATCAGATGAAAAACATATTTCGCTTTAATTATTTTGAACAAATTACCAAATATTCTCATGAAAAATATTTACTGTACATTTAGTTAACTTAATGATAAAGTTTCTCTAGCATAGTTTGAGTCTCAACTCCCCATCAATTGTATTGGAAAATTTGCATTTACTGCAGTACATGTAATTACATAAAACACAACTTTTGTAAAGAAATAAAGAATCAATTTGGCCTAAAATCAAGTCAGAAGGACTCAGACATGTATAAGAAACACTGAGAATAAAATTAAAAGATAGCAGATAGAATGGCAACTCAATACTAAGTCCTAGGACCAACGTCGGCTCAAAGGGTTAAAAAGCCAAGTAATTTTTTCAGAATAGTTCATCTTTATAACTTAGTTTCATGCCAGGGTGTCTCAAACTATGATCCAAAAGTAAAACTGAGAGTGGGGACTCCAAAGTTATTGGACTTTGAAAATATGCACATGTATCGTGTAAGAATCGACATTTAGAAGTGATTTCAAAAATATTTGGGACCGATTCTTTCTCCCATTCTCTTGAAGGCAACAGCAACCTTTGCTAATCACAAACAGAAATAAGCTTACCTTTGTCATCAAGTTTGCTTCAGGTGTTGTCTCTCATTCCATTATTTTACACATAAATTCCACTAACTTTGGCGCCTTGGTGGGAACTGCGCACAGGCCTTGGCTCCATAAAATTCTTCCCAACTGTTCAGCACACAGAAAGCCTGATTTGGAGCTCTCCAATTACGAGTACGACTGTATGTATCCACATATAGTTCTCCCACTGAGTACGAGCATTTTCCGCCGCAAGAAACCTAAAATAGGGCGAGAAATAGTTGTACTAGCCAGGGGTAGGCCTCCGGCCTTGATGTTGAGCTGCATGTTGCTGCAGATGAAATTGCATTTGCATCAGTAGTAAATTGGGAATTATTTATTTTAAAAAATTAGGAAAATATATGGATTGGTGTAATGTTCTTGGTGTTCAAGTTGCGGGAGGTATATTTTATTTAGAAAAACGTTTATTGTGGAAGATGTGTGGCATGAGGATGCACCGATTCTGATAGTAAAAAGGACAAGGAATCGATTGGTACACATGAAACTCTCCGAAAGTGGCCGAAAACTAATAATAAATTGAAATATAAGCTGACTGAGCGGCGGAAAAACGCGCCGCGGCTACCTATTTTCAATATTTTAGGGTATAAGAAAGCCTCAGACAGGTATACATGTCGCGAGAAAATTGTTTCCCACATTGTCGCGAACCATTATCACTGGGTCCAACTTTTCAGTATCACCCTCGAAAATAATAAAACGGCCCCGAAATATGAGGCGAAAATGACGGCCAAAACATGTTCCACTTACAGGCCTAAAAATATAGTAGTAAACATTTGATTTGGAAACCAATAACCATCCTTCGCCATGTGAAATTTTGTCTAGTTTCCGAATCTGTGCTTGGATTTAAGATACGTCGAAAGATTGCTGAGATCTAGATGGATCCAATTTCCATTGCAGAGGCCGGGCGGAAAACGCCATTTTGGCAACACGTTCAATAATCGTCCTAAATGTCTTGCCGCGTTGTCAGGATGATATATAAACATCCCTCAATACTTACTTAGCTTATTTTGATGCTCTTGCACCGAGGAACAGACTAAACTTGTTTTATTCGACGCTTATTCAGCTATTATGTCGTCCTTTCGAGATCGTGAAATTTCTCATACTCGAAGGGGCTATGGCACAGACAACTGCCGATTTGCGATCTTTTTAGTCGAATAAAATGGTTTTTCGGGGCAAATCGTCTATTCAAAATCTCCCAGAGGGATGGAATTTTTGATTGTGGAGCCGGATTATGGAGCTTGGTCTATAGAGCTTGGACTATGGAGCTCGGACTATAGAGTTTTACCTATGTATCTGGTCCTATTTAGCTCGGCTTATTTAGCACGGACTATGTAGCTCGGCCTATATTGCTCGGACTATGTATACGCATATGAACATAGTATAAAGACAAAGAGGAAGATACCTCTAGTAAACTAAAGGGATGGGGGGGCAGACAATCGACCGTTCAAATTTCCCAACAGGGTGCTTCGCTTCGCTCAGCAAAAAAATGAACAAGACAGGATACGCAGAGGTTATGTAAACCGTGAAAGCTGCAGATTTCAGATTTTCAAAACACTCACACATGATGTGTTCCACCGTCGAAAAACACAGACAAGACCTTTCACGTTCTACGTATTTGAAACGCGGGGGCAAATCGTAGCTGCTTTGATATCTAACAGCTGATCACCGTGTGATCACCAGTTTTGTTTACGGTTTGCAGTTAGCATGTTCGCGTAGCAACGTTGACGGTAGCAGCCTCTTTCCGTACCAACCGCACAGCGACACCATCAGCAGGACAAAAGTTCAGTTTAAATACAGAAATTATTTTTCTGGAAGGATTAAGTTAGGCATTTCTGGTTATGGCCGTTTGAGGTGCGGAAATTACATTCTTTGAATGCCACATTGTGTTTTCATAAATGCGCCGATATTCTTTTGTGTCATCAGTGGTCAGTTGTGCGCTTGGCCTTCTCTTCTTCTCCCTTCTTCTCTTCACTTGGGGTCTTTTCGCGTTGTGGTCAGATAATTGATGTTTGTCTCCCCCACCGTAATGTTGATTTGATGGGCCGTCTCCGAGTGGTGTGCGTTTTTGGAGACGACCGTCGAAAATGGCTGGAGTTCCTGACACCAAACCGCTCATCGGAAAAAAAAAATCGCCGGTGGGTGGTCATGACCAACAAGATTCCCTAGGGTCTGAACCTCAAAAAAAAAAAAAAATTGAAAGAGAAAGTTGGCCATTTTTGAAAAAGTGCTGAATTGGCACCATGTTCAATTTTTTTTTTTTCGTATATTTAAAAAAGTGGTAAATTTGATTTTGGAGGTTCAACCCCTAGCGCATACATGGGGAAACGTCCCAAAAAAGTTTCAGACTTCTATCTCAATTTATGTGGCCTGTAGGACTCCAGCCATTTAAAAAACAGCGTTTCGAGATAAACGCATTTGCAGTTTCTTATCGGAAGGGATTTACCCCTATCACCTTGTACTTTAGGCGCATGCCATGTTCAGGAAAATTCGAATTATGTGGTCAGTCATCTTCTACCGTAGAAGGGGCACCCTTCAGAACATTTTAAGGCAGAAAAATAAAATTCGATTTTTGCCAAAAATACACGTGGATACCCCCTTAAAATAAGCAGAAAAGCGTGTTTTTCGGCCGGCCCTTTTCATACCGCATAGTTCAGGCTCGCATGGTAACAGTGACTTATAAAGATGATTCGTTAGCTACGAGACACAGGCGCTTTAAACACAAAGTCACATTGTTGCATTAAAATAAGCAGAAAAGCGGCTTTTTGGTCCAGGCTCTGTGATCTTGCATAATTAAAGCTAGATTGGATACTGAGACATTCCATGCCGGTTCGGCCAGGCCCTGAAGGTGACCATTGACGATTTCCACGCCGCTTTGGTACTTTTTTGTACTCGTGGAGACGGGGCGATTGCCAAATTTTTAGATCCCTGGGTCCATTTTTGAGGCCAGGTTGGCAGTTTTTAGATTTCTCTGAACTTTCTTTGTTGTTTTTGTTGAAATTGCGTCCGTTACTTCCTTTCTTGGCTCTCTACGGCACAACTTTAACGCCAGCAAAATGATTTTGTGCTTAGAAGACGCGTATTGAGTAGAGGAAGAGATTCCAGTGGTCAAATTTCACTTTTGAACCCATTTTTACGGTGATCTGAGCGATTTAGTAAATTAAAACCATGTCAAAATAGGTTTATTTTCGCCAACTTTGGGGAGGGATCTTTTGGTGAAGGGAAACGAATTTTTAACTTTTTGTGACGGATTCTTGAAGGTCTCGGAAAGGTCTTTCGAGGGACGGTGCCAGAAAGTATGGGTGTACCCCTAGTTTAGCCGCTACAGCCCTCCAAAGTTTAAAAAATACGATTTCAAGAAATCCAAGTAGTCACGAAGTTAATTTCATATTTATGTTCTGGTTTAACAAATAAAGCGGAGCAAGGACTGCGTTGAGTGGAGTTCTGTTTACGTTTGGTAGACCATCATTAATAAAACCAAAACTTACGTACAAGACCAGCTGCGTGTCAATTTGGGTCAAAAAATAGACATTTATGACAGTTTCATAATACATGAAGGTCTAGTTATTCGCAGAAACGTGCAGTAAAATAATTCATTTCACCAATTTTTAAATACTTTGAGGTTAGAAAAGTGCAGCACGCCGTGTCCCGATAGTTTCATCTAAATTCACAAGTACCATCCAACTTCTCTACAAGGAGCAGCTACACGCCCATTGTTCTCGAAAAGGGACCTACAGTCACACTCAAACTTCATTAGGAAATGTTTATTCTCAAATGAATGTGCACTGGCACGCAGTTTAATGCCCTATTTCACTCCGATTCAAAGAGTAACGAACCTTTGGGGTTGGCACTTTTGAAAACAACAGCGCCTTCGCGCAGGCGCGCGGGACACTCTGGTCAACAATCACCGACCGACCGGCCAATCCAAATGGCCACGTTCGAAAACAACGTCAATGCAATTGTTGGATCTCTTCTAGCTGCAGTGAAAGACGATTTTCTTTCGAAAGCGCTTTTTCAGGGGTGCCAGCGTTTTTGGTGTAAGCTGTACAGAGGCGAAAAGGAGCGCTGCTATTGGTCGGATTTCATTTCCGGTGGCTCCCACCGACAGTTTGTTTGGTACACGGAAATGCACTCCACTGCATTGCACTCACTATCTTAGAAATTGTACATAAATTTTCTAATAATTCATTGAAATTAGGACACATATCCTTAGTTTAAGTGATATTTTTATCAAACAAAATTTATAAAAAGAAAATTTACTTTCGTTTCTTATAGATGCTTTTATAACTTTGGGTATAACTAATATGCATTTCACGTTGGTATTTCTGAACACTACTGGGCATGCGCAATGGACAGTCCACCGAACAATTATACTTTGGTGCGACCATCTAGACGACCACATCCGAAAACATCATTATTCCTTTCACTGCATGCATTCTAACACCAGTGAAGAACAGTTCTGTTTCGAACGCGCTTTTTCACGGGATCTAGTATTTTTGGCATGACATGTACATACGAGTGGCTCGGCTCCCCCCTCTCCCAAATTTTTCACTGACGAGTCGAGCCTTGCCATGGCATCAATAATTTCAATTCCAAATTTCTCAAAATTGATCAGAAGATTCTCTACAAGATTTTATCAGTAAAATGACTGTGCTTTGTTCTCGCGTTCAAATTTTTCAAACAGTCAAAATTTTTGGTGGACCGACTCAAATGAGTCTTCCCTTTGTAACGGTGCAAGCGGAATTCAATTCGGACCGACTCGCCCCCTCCTGCAGTCTCCCCCACCCCTTCGAGGGGCTCGATTTTGAACACATCCGAATTCCGCGCCAAATGGCTGCGGGGCGTCCCCCGTAACAGGCAAACATGTTTTTTGCGGTTCCGACCACCCCCGGCGGAACCACCCCCGCTAAACCCCACCCCCTTTCGAACGACGGCTGACCGGGGCCCTTCGGTTCGTGAAAAATGCGAAAAAACTTTAGGGGGCATTTCTCCAGTGTCCAAGAAGGCGCCTTCACCGAGAAATCGAACGGCGGACCATTCCAACCCGTGCAGTAAGGGTGTTCACTCCCCAGCGCCCCTGGACGGGTTACGGGTTGGGAGCCCTCCGACGAGTGGTCTGGGTAAAAAAGACACGGCGGAAACGAACCTGAAGTTTTCAAGATGATCCAACAAACCGTTCGCCTTCCAGGGCGAAAAAAGCGCCATTTCCAGTGAAACCACCCCCTGACTTCCGCCCCTTCCAAGGACTTACTGAGTAAGGGTAGCAGCCCCTACCAACGTCGCCTCGCTCGGCCAAGGCATCATTTCGAAGGCCAGCAAGTTTCAGACCGATGCGACAACGAACGCGACCGTGGGAGCGACGCAATAAAGGCCCTGCACTCGGCCGGCTCGCGGCGCCGCTAGGACAGTGGCACCTTGCGCCGGCGGGGTAGGCAGCAGAGCGATCCGGTGTTGCACTCTGGCGCAACGGGGCGTTGCCCGTACCTGCCACATTCAAAATTGTTTAAGTCAGCAAGAATGCACCAAGCAACCGCGCCGCGAGCCCGCCTGACCGAGCCGAGCTCGGCAGTCGGTAAGTGCCAGCTGAGGGGCGCAGAGCGGTCCGAGGGAGGTCTGCGAGATACCGGAGCAACCCCCGTTACATCAGGTAACCCAGGCCTTTTATTCCACATCACCTTCAACCAGGGGGTGGCAACGGTAAAGGAAGCGCGTGAAGCTATGTTCGAGCTAGGTGCAGCGGTTACGCACTTGTTCGAGATCATGAAAACTAGGCCGGTGTTTGCAAAACGCTTTGCACAGATCAAAAGAGCATGAAATTTAGGGTGCATTAGGCCTAGTGGCCTGCCTGAGTTCCTTCAATTTAGCCCACACAAGGGAGGCAACTTTTACATTGGGATGGCACGGGCAAGATTTTTCCTAAATTTTCGAGTTTTCGTGTTTTTCAGTGAAAACCCTTAAATTTATTATGGGTTAACAGGAAGTATCGAGGAAGGCAATCAGCCTAATGCACCCTTCATTTTATGCTCTTTCCATCTGTGCAAAGCGTTTTGAAAACAAAGGCCTGGTTTTCATAATCTCGAAGAAGTCCGTAACCCCTGCACCGAAGGCGCGAGCATCGCTTCACGATCTCCTTGGCCATTTCCACGCCCTGCTTCAACCCTAAAGGTCCCCCAGACCAGAACTGGGCCAATACCCGCAAGCCCAAGCACTGTCTTCTAAAAAGCCTGAGGGCGGTGCCTGGACTTGCACATGGTGGAGGTGCGGTTTTGAAGGGTGGAATATGACAACCTGTCCGTGACTCGCAACTTGCGGACTCACTAGTGTGTAAGGTACGCGCCATCACTTGCTTTAGGCCTCAGCAGGTACGCGGTGGTTGTGATTATTCGTTCATTACGGCTCGTCTGTCAGCCACTTCTTTATGACGAATTTTAAGTTAAATCCAGTTTAAGTTAGCTTTAATTTCAGTCTTTAGTCAGCAGTAAGTTAGCGTTATAAGCATGATTTAGAGATTAGGGTAATTTTCCTCCCTTTTTTTTGTTTTGAGTGCTGTTTCTGGCACCGTCTCCGTCTGCCTTTCTCACTGTCTGTCGTCTGTTCTGTCCGTCTTTCCATCTGTTGTGTCGCCTTCTTCGCTATGTCTGTTGCTGGTTGCGTCTTGCCACGCGGCCCGCCACCGCCGAGCTGCAGCTTCGCGAAGAACGACACACTCGTCGTCGCCGAGCCCAACATCGCGATGCGGGTTCTGCCAGGGCCTCCAACGCATTTCGGCGACGTCCGGGACGACATGCCCTTGTTGGCGTCCCACGGTCACCCTGCCTTCATCAACCCGGAGCTCCCGCCACACCACCATTCCGGCGGGCAGGCACCCTACCCAGTGACCACGACATCCAGCTCCTGCGAGTACTGCTGCCACTGTCCCAGCGTCCTCGACAGGGGCCAGGACGGCCACAGCAGCAGGTGGGACCTGGCGTCCCTCCACGACAGTGCGTCCCAGGTTCGACATGCCACCTCGTTGCGTTGCCGAGCGATTGGTTGGTCGCTTCTACATCTACTCTGGGATGCACCCCCATGGCCACCGTCACCAGGGCCATGCCTTCCCTGGCCGCCGTCCGCCAGGGCCACCCCTTCGTAGCCCAAGACACCAGGGCCAGCATCGCCGAGGCCAACGTCACCAAGGCCACGTCGTCCAAGCCAGCAATCATCAGGGCCTCCGGGGCGTCGCCGGTCAGTGTGTCGGTCAACCACCTCCCGGTTTCGCAAGACCCACTGCGTGCCAAGCAGCGGTCAGCGCTTTCGGTGGCGGCGCGAGTCACGCGGCCCGAACTCTGCCTGCGTCAGCTGCTCGCCTAACAGTAGCGACTGCGTCGACTTCCCAGTTAGTGGCCGTGGTACACGGCAAATTTCATAAAAATCGCGCATTTTGTGAAAGAAGCATGAATTTTTGCACACACGTTCTTAAAGGCCTAATGAACGATTTTGTCCGTGTTCTTTTTGATTTTAACGGCCCGTTCACCCTAAACCGTTCAATTCGTACAAATTGAACACAATTAGTTGACTGCGTGTTAATTGAGCTATTAAGTCGTGCGAAGCGACTTTTTCATACAAGTCGATGGTGCTGAACACGAATCAAAGCTCGGACAGGTGATCCGAACACTTTTGAACACTCTTTTTGAACATTTTCGTACATTTTTGTGCATTTTGCCGAAGCGCTTTTCAAGCGCCGTAAACGTGCAGCTAAGCCATTGCTTTTCATCTAGAGCCTTCAGCCACACTTTACCAGACGTACATGAACAGGTGGGGCACGTGTACGAGTGTGTTTCGAACGCTGTTTGGAACACCGGGTTGAACAAAACGTAGGTTTGTCGGAAACAAGCGTTCTGCGCGTCGATTCAATGTGAAACGGGCACGCTGATGACGAATCTGCACTCGAAAATAGTGTTTGTGTACTCTGGAACGAGCTGCAACCTGTTCCGAACACTGAATGGAACACCGACTTGAACAAACAGTAGATTTATCGAGGGGAAGCGTTCTGCGAGTCAATTTAAAGTGAAACGGGCACGCTGATGACGAATATGCACTCGGAAATTGAGTTTGTGTATTCTGGAAAGAGCTGCAATCTGTCCCGAACACTTAAATAAGTTTTGTTGGCTACACTGTTGCGGCCTTCTCTGCCCTGCGCACAGCCTGCCTTCCCTCCTTGCTCGATTGTCAACTGTTATCAACAATGCGCCAGCGCTCTTCTGCTTGAGGCTAGGCCGTTTTGGGCAGGCTACCATTGATTTTGCCCTTTAAAACTGTGATCTCTTAATTTTGGTGCGTATGACTGACAAAGGCGCTTCTGAGGTATGTTCCACCCCCCTCCCCCTCCCTAAAAATGTGTTGCATTGGTGCAGATTGAGTATGGCGGGCATTGGCCGGGGAAGGAGCAGGCTGTCCTTGGCCGGCCCCGTATCTTTGTCGGAGGACACTACTGCTGTTAATTGGGACAAGTGCGCGATCTGCCAAGCATTATCAGGCGAAAAGCTGGAATGTCCGGGGTTAAACCCCATAATTTCCAGACGAAATACAGGGTACTTGAGCGTCGCCAACAACACGGTGAAACCGATGTCTGGAAATTTCCAGATATTTTTTCGCATTTCCAGATATTATCTGGAAATGGCCGTTTTTTTCCAGATAATATCTGGAAATGTCTACTTTTTCCAGATAATATCTGGAAATAGTCAATTTCCAGATATATATCTGGAAAAAAAACGGCATTTCCAGATAATATCTGGAAATAAAATGTTCCAGATAATATCTGGAAATATTTTCCAGATAATGTCTGGAAACAAAGGCCTTGACGCCGAGGTCCACGGATTGGCGACCTGGGGGTCCCCGATGGTGTCCTCGAGGTCCCCAGGACACGGGGAGTCCAACGCCGAGGTCGCCGACGCTCTGGGACAAGCGGTTCCGGAGATACGAGGACGTACCACAAGGAGTCCGTCAAAGCAACTTTTTAGTCGGAGGCCAAAATCATCTTCGGCCTCTGGCTGCCTTCCACTTGGGTGTCCGGGACTTTTGACTTCGACACTGCGTTGGGGTGCTCCTGGGCTACCAGGAACCCGTCAGCGGTCGTCGTCGGACCTCTGGTGCGCCCAGGATGCCGACGAACGTGGGTGCTGTGCCGCCACACGGTTCAACACCGTTGCCGCCACCACCCAGGTGGTCCCTGGTGGTGTCCTCGAGGTCCCCAGGACACGTGGAGTCCAACGCCGAGGTCGCCGACTCTCTAGGACAAGCGGTTCCGGAGATACGAGGACGTACCACAAGGAGTCCGTCAAAGCAACTTTTTAGTCGGAGGCCAAAATCATCTTCGGCCTCTAGCTGCCTTCCACTTGGGTGTCCGGGACTTTTGACTTCGGCACTGCGTTGAGGTTCTCCTGGGCTACCAGGAACCCGTCAGGGGTCGCCGTCGGACCACCGGTGCGCCCAGGATGCCGACGAACGTCACGCACGCCGGAGCGCCGTGGCGTGCCGGGTGCCTGAATGATCGTCGCCGACGGACACGTCGGCGGCGTCGGTGCCAACGGCGTCGTCTCCGGCCGTCCAAGCACGCCGCCGGCGTGTCCTCGACGCCACCGCGTGCTTGGACGGCCGGAGACGACGCCGTTGGCACCGACGCCGCCGACGTGTCCGTCAACGCCCCGCGTGCCCGGACGGCTGACGCCGCCGGCGTGTCCTTCGACGCCACCGCGTGCTTGGACGGCCGGAGACGACGCCGTTGGCACCGACGCCGCCGACGTGTCCGTCAACGCCCCGCGTGCCCGGACGGCTGACGCCGCCGGCGTGTCCTTCGACGCCACCGCGTGCTTGGACGGCCGGAGACGACGCCGTTGGCACCGACGCCGCCGACGTGTCCGTCGGCGACGATCATTCAGGCACCCGGCACGCCACGGCGCTCCGGCGTGCGTGACGTTCGTCGGCATCCTGGGCGCACCGGTGGTCCGACGGCGACCCCTGACGGGTTCCTGGTAGCCCAGGAGCACCTCAACGCAGTGCCGAAGTCAAAAGTCCCGGACACCCAAGTGGAAGGCAGCTAGAGGCCGAAGATGATTTTGGCCTCCGACTAAAAAGTTGCTTTGACGGACTCCTTGTGGTACGTCCACGTATCTCCGGAACCGCTTGTCCTAGAGAGTCGGCGACCTCGGCGTTGGACTCCACGTGTCCTGGGGACCTCGAGGACACCACCAGGGACCACCTGGGTGGTGGCGGCAACGGTGTTGAACCGTGTGGCGGCACAGCACCCACGTTCGTCGGCATCCTGGGCGCACCAGAGGTCCGACGACGACCGCTGACGGGTTCCTGGTAGCCCAGGAGCACCCCAACGCAGTGTCGAAGTCAAAAGTCCCGGACACCCAAGTGGAAGGCAGCCAGAGGCCGAAGATGATTTTGGCCTCCGACTAAAAAGTTGCTTTGACGGACTCCTTGTGGTACGTCCTCGTATCTCCGGAACCGCTTGTCCCAGAGCGTCGGCGACCTCGGCGTTGGACTCCCCGTGTCCTGGGGACCTCGAGGACACCATCGGGGACCCCCAGGTCGCCAATCCGTGGACCTCGGCGTCAAGGCCTTTGTTTCCAGACATTATCTGGAAAATATTTCCAGATATTATCTGGAACATTTTATTTCCAGATATTATCTGGAAATGCCGTTTTTTTTCCAGATATATATCTGGAAATTGACTATTTCCAGATATTATCTGGAAAAAGTAGACATTTCCAGATATTATCTGGAAAAAAACGGCCATTTCCAGATAATATCTGGAAATGCGAAAAAATATCTGGAAATTTCCAGACATCGGTTTCACCGTGAAGTTTACAACCTTGGCTGGTCTCGACTATATCCTTCCATCCAAAATGCGTGTTCAGAAACTTGATGCTGGCACGGGGTACGAAAACACGTTAAGTGCCAACCGGGCCAAGTGGCACAGATCATGCATTGCGCTGTACCGCGACGCTCCGAGGTACCAGGCTCTGCTTAATCGGCTGAAAGAGGAGCAAGAACGTGTTGCAGACGTTGAAGTTTCTTCTCCCACCCTAGAGACCAGTATCGAAAGGGGGCGGCAAACGAGATCTGCCGGCGTAGGGCCCCTGCGTTTGAAGGACAATGTTTGCTTTTTGTGCAAGGTCGTTGACATTCCGGCAAACTTGCACTTGTGCTCTACAAAGGAGATTCATCAGAACATTGCCGACAGTGCAAAAAAGGTGGGCGACACGGAACTTTTGGCTCTCCTAGCAACAGCAGATGTAATTGCTCTGGAGGCGAAGTACCACCTGAAGTGCCTCACAAAGCTTTACAACAAAGCGAGGAGAGCCGATTCGAAGGGAGACACGCGAGACGGTGATGTCATGTGTGAAGGCATCGCATTTTCAGATTTGGCTGCCTTCATCTACAGTAAGATTAAATTTTTGGATAACAGTTGTAACATAACATAAAAATGTAAAAATTGGAATTAATTTTACCTTTTTTTTCAGGTAAAGCGCAAGAAGGGAAGGCAATGAAACTAGCTAACATGATAGCAATGTACCAAGAGCGCCTTGCACAGCTTATCAAAGTTGAAAAAGCGATGCTTCCGTACATTCACAGTAAACGGTTTAAGGAAAAAATTCAATCCCATTTCCCCAGCATCCGAGCAGACAGGGAGGGAAGGGATATTCTCTTGAGGCACGTTTCCACTAGTGTTCTGCACAACATTCATGACGAGGACCAGGACGAGGATGCTCTAGCCTTCCAGCGGTTTGTCAAAAGCCTTCGGAGAACCATTTTCAACAGCAGTTCTTCCACATTTGATGGAGACTTATCCAAAGAGAAGCAAAGAATGTGTGTACCCCCGGCTTTGCAAGCAGCGGTTAATCTCTTAATGTACGGTAATACTGTCGCACCCAACAATGCCGCGACTCAGCCCGCTGTTTCAATTGCTCAACTAATTATGCTTAATATGCAAAAGAAAGTTCCTCAAGGTGAAATTGTTAGGAACAAACGAGAACTGGAAACACCTTTCCCTGTATTTTTGGCTCTATCTACTTACGGACGATCAAGAAGTAGAAAAGCAATAGATGAGATGCACCAATTTGGTGTGTCGGTCTCATCCAATAGAATAATGGAACTTACTTCTGATTTATGCCATCTTGTCGTTGAAAGAGCCAAAGAAGAAGGAATTCTTTGCCCAAGTACTTTGCAGGAAGGCCGGTTTACCATTGGAGCCTACGACAATATTGATCATAATCCTACCAGCAGAACATCGAAGGGTTCGTTTCATGGTACAAGTATCTCAATTTTTCAAACGGGGAGTGTAGCAGGATTGGAACGAACTCTCCAAACCTCTTATCAAGATGTGGCCAAAAAAGGACGTCGAAGTGTTCCCTTACTCCCTGTATCGTATGCTCAAATTCCGGAAGTTGGATTGAAGTCAAAGGAACCTCCTGTGCCCATACGCAACCCAGAAACTGCTTCAAAAATCAAAGCACTTACAGGTATACCTATCATTAAATTTGTTCTGGCTTATACATTCAAAGCTTAAAAGAAACTGCATAGATTTAAAATTGTTTCAGGTGGTTTGAACGTTTTGGAAGTAGAAGCTGATTGGCTGCACCATGTCCGAGATTTGTTGGATGAAGGCGATCAGATACCAGATTTAAACGTGTCATGGGCGGCCTTTCATGCTGCAAACGAGGTTGCGTCTAATGCACCACTAGTTGCTACTAACGCACTTTTGCCACTGTTCGAGGAATCGTCGGAGTCAGAGGACATGATGCGCCATGGCATGAACCTTGTGAGGCTCCTTGTATCTCACTTAAACAAAGGGCAGGTCCCTGTTTTGTGCGTCGATCAGCCGCTGTACAGGCTGGCCAAACTTGTTCAGTGGAATTCCCCCATCGATGAGTTGCAAGAAAGGAATTTTTTTCTTTTCTTTGCACCATTTCACATTGAAAAGACATTTTTGTCTCTCATCGGACAGTATGCAGAGAATTCTGGCTTAAAAACTGTTCTGGGCAGCTCTGGAATTATGACTGAAAGTGCAGCAGAATCCATCCTTAAGGTACACCCTTTTTCATTTTTTTAAATTGAAAAAAAAAAAAAAAAAAAACCTTTAGAACCAAGTAATACATAATTTTTTTTTCTAAAAAAAAAACTTAAAGGTTCACGCTGTCACGAAATCGAGAGCAGCATTTCAAGTAACTGCGGCAGTTCTTCATTCACTCTTAATGGATGCATACGAATCGACAGCTGAAAACCAAACGCTGGAGGAGTGGGTCCATGACTGTGCATTGAAGTATCCTACGTTTATGTATTGGCTAACTCTTCTAGAACTCATTTTAATACTTCTTCAGTTCGTGAAAAGCCTTCGCCGCTCTATGTTTTCATTATATGTTGAATCCTTTGGTAAAATGCTGCCGTGGTTTTTCTATTTCAACCACACAAACTATGCTCGTTGGGGCACAGTACATTTTACGGACCTCTTGGAACTCCCCGTGAAAATACCGTCACTTTATGAAGCCTTTTCAGCGGGTAATTTACCAATTTTTTAAAATTAAATTAAGTGAAACGGGAAAAATTGCAACATTGTCTTTTTTGACAGGAAAGTTTGTTGTTCACAAATCTGCTCGTGCCATGTCGGGCCTTGGGATAGACCAGGCACATGAGCAGAATAACCGGATTGTCAAGGAAGATGGCGGTGCAATTGGTATTACTCAAAACCCTACTGCCCTGCGACGTTGGATGCTCGCAGGACCAGAAGTGACAAACTTGCTTCATGAGTTCAGAGCAGAAACTGATGACGAGGAGGACCTACTCAGTCACCACGAGCAGTACGAGTCCTATCAGATTAATTTTCTGTCGCAATGCTCTGATTTAAAGGGAAGCTTTGCCACTTTTTCAAACCCTTTCCTGGAGCGCCTGGACAATCTAGTCGCCTTAGATACTAGGCTGTTTGCATCGAAGGAAGGACAGGATGTACTTTACAATGCTAAGCAAGCTGGTGGAGTCATGATGGAAAAATTTATAGATGATCGTTTGTGTTCCGATGCAAAAAGTTTGTTTGACAGGATTCCTAAGAATAAATGCCAAATTTTTACTACAGAGTCCAAAAAAAAGCCCACCACTGACAAAGTTCAAGAACTAAAGTCAGATATGGAGTTATTTGCCAAACTATACTTAAACACAAAGACGTTGGATCTAGACCGAGATGAGTTTTTCAGGTAATAAATGGATTGAGGGAATAACTTAAATAAAGAGAATCGCAGGAAACGTAACCAATTTCTTTACTTCCAGATACGAAAACCAGGCATTCCCCCCTGCGTTGTCTGTGAACGGCCGTTTGCGCAGTGGTGAGAAGCACCTGCTCCTCCCTAAACTGATGCAGTTAGCTCCCAATGCTACTCCACCGGGTACTTTTGGTGGAATTGTTTTTGACGGTGCTGCCATCGTCAATTTTCTTCCGCCCCGCCACTGTGACACTTTTCGGGAGTACGGCGACAAGGTTCTAGGTTACATTACAAGTCAAGCTGCCTTGCTGAATGCAGGGCGGGTAGACGTAGCTTGGGATCAATATTTTGAAGGAAGCACTAAGGCTAGTACGAGGGAAAATAGAGGGGCTGGCATAAGGCGGCAGGTACTTCCCCGTGGTAAGCTCAGTCAAAGTTTGGTTAGACAAGATTTTATTTACCCTATCTCGTTACTACTCCATTATTTCTCTTTCCAAAGCCACTCTCCCTACAAATTGGCAAACGTTTCTCCGCCATTCTAAAAACAAGGAGGAACTTTTTGCCTTTCTGGCATCCCTCCTGGTCCAGCACAACTCGACTGAAACAAAGCTAAAAGTCCTCACAAATGTCGGAGGTGTCATAAAGGGCAATGCTTATGTCGTGTCATGTCTCATTGGCACTTCCTGCGCAGCCATGGAAGAAGCCGATGGGAGAATGATTTTACATGTTGCTGACATGATCAAGAGTGGCATAAAAGATATTTTGATTCGTACTGTAGACACAGATATCGTTGTGCTGGCAGTCTCATTTTACCACAAAATGAGTGAACAAGGACTCGAAACACTGTGGTTAAAACTCGGTACCGGCGCTAATGTGAAATACTATGCAGCCCATGAAATAGCAAAGGTCCTTGGTGAGGAAAAGTCGGTGGCGTTGCGTGGCTTCCATGCGTTTACAGGCTGTGACGAAGTGTCATACATGGCAAGCAAGGGAAAACGGACAACGTGGAATGCGTGGAACGCTTTCAATGATGTAACAAAAGCGTTCTTCGCATTATCACACCCACTCGACTGCCTTTCAGACGATGTATTTGACCTCCTGGAGAAGTATACTGTACGTCTCTACGATGTAAAAACAAAGGAGTCAAACGTGAATGCGGTTCGACGGGACCTGTACGATGGTGTGAGGAGGCTGACAACAATACCTCCTACTAGAAATGCCCTACATCAACATGCTTTGCGGGCGGCCTATCAGGCAGGGCAAACCTGGGGTCAAGCGGATTTGCCCAATCCGTCTGAAAATGACCCAACTAAGTGGGGATGGATCATGGAAAAGGGGGAGGATGGGAGTGACAACTTAGTGCCACTGTGGTCAACGCTCCCAGACATATGGGAAAAATGCCACCTTAAAAAAAAGTGCCACTGCAAAAAGATGTGCAGCGTGACAAAGTGCCCCTGTAAAATTGCAGGCTTGCCATGCAAAGTAGACTGCCGATGCCGAGGAGCCTGCTGCCAGCCACCTCCAAGGTACTTTACAGTTTCACAAGCTTAGATGGTAAATCAAGTGTAAGAGACACTGATCGATTTTTGTCCGGTAGCAGCAGCCCCTCAAAAGAACAGATGGTGGACGACCCCCCCATTCCCCTGGATGAAAATGGATTCCCCCTTGCATAAGTATTGCTTCGTTACAGTACTATTAAAATATCATTGGAGTCGAAATATTGTGCTTAGATTCGTCATCACCGTGGCCGTTGCACATTGAATCGACGTGCAGAACGCCTCTTTTCGATAAACCTACCGTTTGTTCAAGTCAGTGTTCCAGTCAGTGTTCGGAACAGGTTGCAGCTCGTTCCAGAGTACACAAACTCAATTTCCGAGTGCATATTCGTCATCAGCGTGCCCGTTTCACTTTAAATTGACTCGCAGAACGCTTCCCCTCGATAAATCTACTGTTTGTTCAAGTCGGTGTTCCATTCAGTGTTCGGAACAGGTTGCAGCTCGTTCCAGAGTACACAAACACTATTTTCGAGTGCAGATTCGTCATCAGCGTGCCCGTTTCACATTGAATCGACGCGCAGAACGCTTGTTTCCGACAAACCTACGTTTTGTTCAACCCGGTGTTCCAAACAGCGTTCGAAACACACTCGTACACGTGCCCCACCTGTTCATGTACGTCTGGTAAAGTGTGGCTGAAGGCTCTAGATGAAAAGCAATGGCTTAGCTGCACGTTTACGGCGCTTGAAAAGCGCTTCGGCAAAATGCACAAAAATGTACGAAAATGTTCAAAAAGAGTGTTCAAAAGTGTTCGGATCACCTGTCCGAGCTTTGATTCGTGTTCAGCACCATCGACTTGTATGAAAAAGTCGCTTCGCACGACTTAATAGCTCAATTAACACGCAGTCAACTAATTGTGTTCAATTTGTACGAATTGAACGGTTTAGGGTGAACGGGCCGTTAAAATCAAAAAGAACACGGACAAAATCGTTCATTAGGCCTTTAAGAATGTGTGTGCAAAAATTCATGCTTCTTTCACAAAATGCGCGATTTTTACGGCTACCACGGCCACTAAGTGCATCGTCATCATCAGCACTGCCAGTGAGGTCACGCAGCCCGACCCCTTTGGCCACCTGCTTGGACATCTTTTCGTCTGTCTCTCTTCAATCGCCTTCTCCACTGCCTCCACTCGCCGTCTCGGCCACAGTTCCACCAGCGGCCGGGCGCGTTAAACTTCGCCGCAGCGTGGTCGACGGGTCTCTACGAGAACCAGGAGCCAAGCTGCCGCTGCTGCGGCGGGCGACGCTATCCTACCCAGCGTCTGCAGAGGTGGTGGGGTGGTCACGCCAGCTTCTGCCCGCGCCGCCAAGGGCCCGGGTCTAGCCGGTATTCCCAACGTGTCTCTCACTGCAATCTCTGTAGTTGCCGCTTAATTGTAAAGGCCCGGTAGATTGAGTAGCCGGTCACCTCCGCGGTTCTGAAAGTTTGTAATACCTTTCTTCTCAGTCTCACCTGTCCAATCTGTCTTAGTCTCCCTGTTCAGACCTTTTTGAGATTTTAACCGCCCTATCATTTTGGCTTTTAATTTTTTTTGGTTCAGTTCATAAAGTTGGCAATACCGTGCCTCTGCCTAGCCTGGTTTTGGTCGTGGGGACATTCCCGTCCCCGCCTCCCAAAACCTCCTCTCTTCCCCTGTTCCTGCCGCCTGGGTTGCCGTGTGTTCCAGCTCCGGTCCTCCTCACCGCGCTGCGAGCTGTGCCACTTGCCGGCGCCGCGACGCCCGTCCTGCGGCGCGTCTGCGGTCCACAGCGCGCGGGTTCCTCGCGCGCTGTCCCCAACATGGCCGTCGATACCGCGGCCATGGCACACCGATGCAGCATGGCCACGGCTCTATCATGGCTGCCAGGGGAACCACCGGAGAAGCGCTGCGCCGCCACCACGGACAGCTGGCTCAGCGGAACGTGCTGCAGCGACCATGGCACCGACACAGAGAGGCCATGTTCCCACGCGGCCTCCCACTTCCGACTTCGGCTCCTTCTACTCCCGACTTCGAATGATTCATCCCGGCTTTGGCGCCTCATCACCGGACGTCGTCACCGTTTTCATAACCAACTTCATCAATTCTGATTTCCGTCTCGTTTCTTCGCCTCTTTCTTTGTCACCTTCATGAATAAAAATTAATTAGTTGTTGCTTTTCTATCTACCCATTTTCCCTCGGGTTGTGTTCAACTGTTCTTGGGATTCAGGGGCGCGTCCTCAATTCAAGTTGTCCAATTCTTAGCCAGCTTAATTAATTTTTCAATTTTTAAAATCCGCTACTAAGATGATTTTTGTGTAGTTTGCCGCGTGCTCATGGATCCCGGGATGATCGTCACTTGGTTTGCACTTCGGGTTTCAATTTTTTTTTTTCTTTTTCGCTTATTTACCTGCGCCCGTTTCATTGTTAAATTCTGGATTTCCTTCAATCGCGATTGCTCTTTGATTAAAATTTTGGTCGATAAAAGATTGGGATGATCACCCCTTGTGTGAACTCCCTTGTGCGACGGGGCCGCACACTTCCTTTGGCGCAACGGGGCGTTGCCCGTACCCGCCACATTCAAAATTGTCTAAGTGAGCAAGAATGCACCGAGCAACCGCGCCGCGAGCCCGCCTGACCGAGCCGAGCTCGGCAGTCGGTAAGTGCCAGCTGAGGGGCGCAGAGCGGTCCGAGGGAGGTCTGGGAGATACCGGAGCAACCCCCGTTACATCAGGTAACCCAGGCCTTTTATTCCACATCACCTTCAACCCTAAAGGTCCCCCAGACCAGAACTGGGCTAATCCCCGCAAGCCCAAGCACTGTCTTCTAAAAAGCCTGAGGGCCGTGCCTGGACTTACACACCGGAAGCCCGGTGACCTGCAGGCAGATTCCGGAGAGTGCGCGTTGGAACGAAGCGACGGTACGGTCTCGCCGCCGGCTGCACGAGCTCGGTGCAGATAGTGGTCGGTGTCGGTAGCTCTCGAATCGACTCGGTTCGGCTTCGGCCTTCGGCCTGGCTTCGGCTCCCGTTCGGCTCAGTTCGGAAGTCGCGAAGACTGGGTGGAAACAGAGACCGACGCCATTTTGAGGTCGCTCAGTCGCTGGGTTGGTCGTCGTTCGTTTCGTCTCGTGTTCTGTGTGTTTAGGCGTTGCCGGGACAATTGGCTTTTTTAGGAACATCGCAATTTTAAACCTCATAAATATGGGTGAGTCGTAGTACTTATTTGTCACTGTCCCCGCTCTGCTCTTTTCCTTGTGCCACGTTTTTTATCACGTATGTCATGTTAGGTTATATGTATACAGAATGTACAGATTTTGTTAGCTTATATTTTCCTGTTGTGTGCAGTGTTCCCTATTTACTTTCTGTTTTGAATCCTTGCTATTTGCTTTCTTTCTTGAATTCTTGCTATTTGCTTCCTCATCAATTTGTCGAGCTGAAATCGCAAGTGTACTGCAGAGGTGCTGATGTGAAGAAAATGTCCTTCCCTCTGTGCCTGTTTCCAAGTTTTCATTTTTTGAAAAGTTACTTCAATTATGATTGCAGCCCCAAAAACTGCGGAGGCCACTGATCGGCAGTGGCTGGCTCTGCTGGAATTGGTCAAAGATGACAAAGAGATGCTAATAGGAGAATTTCTTGCGCCGTTAGGTGCTATCAGAGTGCCCCAGGAATGGGAAGATGTTGCGAGAGTGCTGAACGCACTGCAAATTGTGCCAGATGGTATGGTTGCCAAGAATGGTGAACAATGGAAAACGGCGTGTATTGTTTTTTTTTTCAATTAACAAACAGTTAGTGATGGTGGTCACACTTACATTATTTTCATTTTGATTGTTTGACTCAAATTGCAGGCTTGGGCTAGCTTCAAGAACCGGGCCAAAGCAGCGTACGCTGTAAAGGCCCGATACATGAGGGGTACCGGTGCAGGACCTGCCCCTGAAGCAGCTGGTTTGGGTTTGAGGCCAGTCTACGAAAGGTTTTGGACCTTATTGGGACGACCTGTGCCATTGGCACTTCAGCGCCAGACCCTTTACAAGTATTGTCCCCTTTACTTTACAAATCATGATTTTGTGAGATATGTAATGCATTAGTTTGTCTAATATTTTTGTCTCTTGGGTTAGCTTCAGTTAAATGCTCGGCAGGCAGCAGGCCAACAAGCCAACCACTTTCAGGTAATCACTGACCTTATTGAGTGGATGCATTTGAATGAACTTTTAAAGCCTGTTTAAAACATTGTTGTCTTCACTTCATTTGCAGTTGGCAGAAGGAGGGGATCAAGCACCTGCCCAAGGCAGAAACAGAATGGATGCGGCCATACTGGCCTTGGCCCAGGCTCCACCTCCAGTTGCAGTCCCAGGGGAGGATGTTCATGGTGATGACATGCTGTTGTGGGCAGGCTTGGTATGGAGATTCATATTACATTGTGGGGTACTTCACCTTTTTTTTGTGCAGTCGGTTAAATGTATCAAAATTTTCTAGGATGATCCATCTCAGCTAGAAGAAGTCCTTCGCCCTGTGGCTCCGGTATGTGTTGTTCCCTAAAAGTCCTTTGACATCAAGTGTTGCTCCTTTCCTTCCAATATTAGTTGTATTTCATAGGTTGCCTTTTCTTTTTAAATAGGTGGTTAAGGTGGAGAAAGAGGTGGCTACTAGGTCTGCTGATGCAGCTGTTAAGATTGAGATTATGGACAACGGGGATGAAAGTGGATGTGCTGAAATTATAACACTACAAAACCATAGGTCAGACTTCATGCCTCTCCAGAGGCGAGACAATAAGTCTCGCCCCATTTTGGTCAGACCTGAAAGTCTCGCCTCAGACTGGCGAGACTTCAAAAGTCTCGCCCCAAAATGGTGAGACACAAAAGTCTCGCCTCAGATTGGCGAGACTCAAAAGTCTCGCCACAAAATGGCGAGACATTGTTTTCTCGCCACAGTTTGGCCAGATTTGCGAATCCAGTCATTTAGGTATATAGGATCATGCCAGAATTAGAGTTCTTACAGGTTTGACACACAAAATGGATCTTCTTGAACAACAGAGAGGATTGCATGTTACATCTGCACTGCATGCACAAGGGGATGGCCTTGCCAATTGTGATCCTGCTGACCTTTTAAATTGATGCAAAATTACTGACCTAGGAACCACACCACTGATTCATGAACTTACAGCAAAGGTGGGTCTTCATGAGTCAGGTTGAAGTGTGGCCATTGCACCACCGTATTTCTGCCTCTAGGACACATTGTTTCTGCTGCAAAGAAGTCTTGTAGCATCTAAGTGGGGCTAGTTCGAGGGTGCAGCTGACTTTGAACTTGTGGATTTCACTTCAACAACAGGGTTATGAAGAACTTTCACCGACCCCTGCTGCGATATAGTATGACGAGAACAACGTCGCATGATTCCGCACTATTGTCTGCCACTGTTGTGATCTTGAGGAAACCTCTCAAATAATGTGAAGAAACAAGTCGTGGCGACCAAAGGGGGCTCCATTTCGAAACGAACTGGTTTCTGCACAAAAGGGATAAACACACTATTTACCCTCTAATCGTCGTGCCGATATATCGCTTTTCTTTTGTCGTGAAATGGATGTAATTTTTCTCATATGAGCAGGCGAGAGGGGGGGGGGAGGGAGGCGGAAGGAGGAAGGAAGGGATGTGTATGGTTTCCGTCGTAAAGCAAAGTGAGTCCTTTTGCCAACATTCTCTCTTAGCGATTGCTTTGAGTTATCTTTTGACACGCAGCTTTTTCCTTTTTCGCTCCGCACGTTATGTCCTCTTCCTCTCAATGTTGGTGTTGCTATTTCATTTTCAAGCCGGTTTTGGCTCGCTTCCGAACAGCGCCTAACCCTGCTTCAGCAAGGGCAGAAACTTCGCCTTTCTCCTTACGTCTGTCGTGCCCAGTTTTCCTAATCCTTTGTATCGTTTTGTTTTAGGAATCAAGATGCCTAGAATTCAGTGGATCTCTCCGAGGAGAGTTTGGCGTAGTATGAAGCAGACAGGCCGAGATTTCGGATCCGACGAGCAGTAGCACTGGCAGTTGCTGCAGCTGGAGCAGCTAGGACGAGCAGCGTTGGACTGTGATGGGATCTTTCACCTTCATATGGACTTAGATTTGGTTGCCATTTCAAATCTTTGGTAAGTGTAGAAAGTAAACTGTGTCTGTTGGAGAGTTTTGATGTGTACTGTGCAATGTACACGACTCACATGTTGTCACACAGTGACAACCCCAAAATAGCGCAACCAAAAAATAAAGTTAACTTGCCTTTGCAACAGACCTGGTGCATGCAGACTAGCTATCAAAATACAAAACTTTGTACATGTCGATGCTTTGCACCAGTTAAAAAGGGGCTTTTGAGAAATCATAAGAATCTTTTAAGAGGAGTGTTTGTTTTAGGAATAGATTTAACAGTGTATTTCTGAACAAACGCGCATATTAAACTGGTCATTGAACTATAATCAGGGAAAGATTTTATGATACACTTCAAACTTTTACTTAGATTTTTTTTTGTTGTGTCTTAGATTGGAAGTATTGATGTACTGTAACGTTGGGGAGGTGGTTTCTGGTGTCTAGACTGAGGGAAAACCAGGAGTAGACCAGGACGTGTTTATTCACACAGAGCTCGGGTACAACTGGCACCGAAGCGCCCGCGTTAAAGTGGTACGGCAGGTTTCTAGCCAAGTCAAATGAGTGACCTGACTGCAATTAATTCATGTGGTTTGACAGTCATAAAAAATATTGAGCGGTATTTTAAGGGTTTAATTGAGTGATTTTCACTCCCTGCACATTTTATTCATGTTTTAAAATGCTATTTTATAATTAAAAAAGGTACGACTTAGTTGTGCACTTGACTAGTTTCGGGTCCCATACCAATTCGCGGCGATGAAGTACTAAAAGTAATACGTTTCCACTAAAACGCTCTAAACTCTTATATGTTTCTATAAATAACTCAGGTAATATTGGTTTGCATTTTAATATTTTATTTTTCCCCACAAACGAGCGCGAAACCAAGAAAGCAACGTCGTGTCTGCTGCGTTTACGGCCGGGAGGTTGGCAATCGTGCGGGACCGGAAACTGCCTCGTGGCGGCCATTTTGGTATCGCTCCTTCTTTCGGTGTTGATACGCGTGGTGTGCAGACGTGCAAGTGAAGTGTCGTGATATTGTGTTCTGTGCGAGTTTATCACCATGCCGCGCGCCAAAAACGGTCGTTTTGCAAAGAAAGGTGATGTGTCAAGGGTAGAAAAGCTGGTCGCCAGTACTGCTGAACGAAAAACGAAACTACAGATCACCAAAGCCGCCAAGTTGATGTTAGCTGACGACGAGCCTACCATGCTTGTTCATGTAGGCCGCCGGGTTGTTGAACTGGATACTTTAGCAAAAGAATTGTGGTGCACTGCCTGTGACATCCCTTTAAGTTTGAGAAACTTAGAAAAAGAACAGCAAATGGGTCTTTCGTCCATCATGACTGTCCGGTGCCGTGATTGCCTTGCTGAGTACTCTGTTCACACGAGCAAGAAAGTACCTAACCTCAACGGTTGTAAATCTCTCTACGCTTCAAACTGCAAGGCTGCTCTTGGTATGTTAACTACCACACACTGTAGTGCGATGGTTTGTTCGCACGAACACGTGGTCATCAGGCGTAAACAGTAAACAGTGTCCTAACCTTACTTTTGACCTCTTGTTACAGGCTGCATTGACAGTGGTATGGGGCCTGAAGTCTTGAAGAAGTTTCTATCAACTCTAAACATTCCTGTGCTCCATCACCACACTTATCAGCGTGCCTATGACTTCATTTCTCAGTATGTGGTAAAGGCTGCTGATGAATCCTGCAGGGAGGCGATTGAGAGGGAGAAGCGGTTAGCTCTCGAACTACTACTAGAGAAAGGGTAAGTTACTAACATTTGAGGCTGTGGCAAAGCCTGTGTTACCTCTGTGCAATTGCATCATCTCTTGCTCTTTCTGATGCAGGACCTACAAGGATGTACATTTGAACACCGTTGCTTAGTGCCCATGAAGTGTTGTGATAAGTCTTTTTCGGTCCCAAGCTGTGCTCGCTTTCAAAGCTTGCGCAGAGTTTGTAAATATCTTAGCATCACAACACTGCAGGGTTTGTAAATATCTCAGCATCACAACACTGCAGTTAAAAATTGTCAGTGTGTGCATAATACTAAAGAGCATTACCTTCTTATTTAATCATCCAACAATTAACTTCTTTTGTTAAATAAACTCTTATTTCAACTTAGATTTAATTTACTCTTATACTAAAGAGCATTACCTTCTTATTTAATCATCCAACAATTAACTTCTTTTGTTAAATAAACTCTTATTTCAACTTAGATTTAATTTACTCTTATGTGACAAAAACGTTCCGGTTTGAAACACTCTCATGGGAACAGTAACTTCACATTGTCAACACCGCTACATTCAACAGAACTCCTTTCACCACCACCTAGCAAGTATTGATCCTCACTATTGAGTGCGTAATTGTGTGTGCCTGGTTTGATTGTGTTTAAATTTTATTTCTGTTTTGGTCTAATTGTTTTTATTGTTTTGCAGTGTTAATGCACCTGAGAGTAGTATCTCAGAGTTTCTTGCACATCATGGTGATTCTTTTATGCCAGAGGAAAATGAAGATGACCCACTGCCGCTGCAGGAGATAACCATGAACAAACCTGATATGACACCTAAGAAGAGAAGGCGATCAGGTCCTTCTTCTCCAGAACAGCGGAAGAAGCAAAACACAGAAGAAGGAAACACTGAAGTCGGCATCACAGTCAAGTATGATTTTGGCTGGGACAAGCGTGGTAGTGGCTTCAGGTATGAAATTTTTGTTATTGTTTATTTTGTGTACTGTTTTTGTGATATTGATTTTGATTGTTTTATTTTCTGTTCAGATATGACAGCCGTTCTGGTCGAGGCAGTCTCTTTGGCCAACTTACTAATGCATGTCTCGGTTATATGGTGATGAGTTCCTACTGCCGGAAATGTGCCATGGGTGCCTCACCTGATGACCATGTTTGTGTACGTAACCATGATGGGAGTGCCAAGGCCATGGAACCTCGTGCTGCTGTGCAGCTCTGTCTGAACAACCCCGACTTAGCCAAAGCGAATGTCAGGGTGGACACTATAGTAGCAGACAGGGATGCCTCGACATTTTCTGCACTTCAACGAGAAAGCTCTCATCCAATCAACCGACTTGTTGACCTGAATCACAACCTCAAGGGCATCAATAATGAGTTGTACCTTTTGAAGAAAACATTCACTTGGCTGACAACTGACTGCATTGAGTATCTCAAACGATGCTTTCAGAAAGCTATAAAGCAAAATAAAAATGATGTTGAAGCTGTTCGCAAAGCCATTTTGAACATTGTTCCCCATGTTTACAATGAACATGATGGTTGTGGTGGGTGGTGCAAGGCGAAGACTCAACCGGATCACCCTTTCAAGAACTTGCCGCAGATGAGGCCATTGTCTGATCCTGTATTCCGTGTTCGCCTTGCCACAATTTTCAAGGACCAGGCTGCAGAGGCGGCACAGCTGGCTGCTTGTGGGTCCACTCAGGTCAATGAAAATTTTAACCACATGGTTGTCTCAAGATCTGCCAAGTCAAGGTAGGAACAAACTGTATTTCATTCTTTTTTAAAATGTTTTTTTTTTTAAATAATGTACTTATTTGCCAAACCTAAATCTGTGCCCAATAGTAATTATTTTTTTTTAACTCTGCAGGTTTTATGGTGGGACTAATGCCCTGAAGACCAGAGTGGCTGGTGCGGTTTGTGTGAAAAACATTGGCATTACATACACCGACAATGTTTTCCAATCTGCCCAGTTGTCGCCAACAGTCACCAAGGGCAGGGAGTCCCTCAAGAAGGCCATTGAGAGAAAGAGGCTCTACCAGCAGTTGCCAGAGGTGAAGAGGAGGCGGCTTCAACTCAAATTTGAAGACCGGTGGCATGAAGCTAAGGAGAACAGTACTGGTGGCATAACTTACGCCTCTGGCATGGGCAATGTGATGGAGCAGGCCGTCGCTGCCACTACAGCTGCAGCTTCAGATGATCAGATCAATTCGTGGATACCACCAGCCTCTGTCCTTCAGCCTGATTGTGCCCTTGTATTTGTAGACTTGGAGACCACTGGTTTCCAGGCAAATTGTGAAATACTTCAGATTGCTGCCACCTGTGGCTCTCTGCAATATTCTGCCTACATGCTTCCTCAAGGGACAATTTCTCAACAAGCTTCAGTTGTGACGGGGTTAAAAGTTGTCAGAGGTAAACTGGTGCACAACAGTGTTGCTCTTCCAACTAAACCTCCCCGCATTGTTGCATCAGAGTTCCTGGACTTTATCAAGAAATGTGGGCAGCAGGTCGTGCTGGTTGGTCACAATGTGGTTCGTTTTGATGCTCCTCGCATTGTCCAGTTCATGAAGAACTTCGGTGAGCCCATGGAGCTTTGTGAGGCTGTGCATGGCCTTGTGGATACAGTGCCACACATCCGCCAAGGGAATGTGGCAAAGCTGGAGCTCTTCGCCAAGGAGTATCTCACCGATCCCAAGTGGGCAGTGCACAAAAAAAATGCTCACAACGCCCTGTCAGATTGTGCCCTACTAGAAGGTCTCCTTGACCATTTTTCTATCTCGAAGGAAGCCCTGCTTTCATCCCGTGTCACAATGGTTGACTTTATGAAGAGACAAGTGGTCCTCAGAAATCAGAAACGACTCGCAACTCACTTGGCGGTATTCAAAGCAGCTGGTGTGTCAATGTGCATGATCAAGAAAATGGCAGGTGCTGGTGTCACAATGGAGGAGCTCAAAACAGTCATGCTTGCGAAGGGGACAAAAGGCATTGGCCCTTGCCTGGGAGTGCAGATCAACGGCAAACCTAGAGTAACTTGCAATAAAAAAATTGTTGAGGCCATTGCTTCATTCGTCCGCCAAGCTGTGGAAGCTGATGGTGTTGATATTTCTCACCTGGAGTAAAATGTACAATGTGGACTGAACTTTTACTACGAAGTGTTAATACTTCACTGTTAGTTTTTTTGTTGTTAAATATTTGACGATTGTTATTGTTACATTATAAGTGTTTCAAAATAGAAGTATTATAGAATTCTGAATTGTTTATAGTTTGACCAATGACTGTAAGATCTATCACAACTGTTTCTTATTAAAAATTTATATCCTAACTTGATTTCCTTTCTTTCTTTCTTCCCTTCCCAAGTACACTACATCAAAATCTAAATCAGATAAAACAAAACTTCCTCAAAATACTGCTCAATATTTTTTTTATATTTTTTATATTCCAGTAGATGCTAGAAAAGCTTATTCTTAGGCAGATATCATGGTAAATCGAGAGTGCTCTAAAAAAAAAAACGTTTTGCAAATAGTGAAAATTTTTAAAAAGTGTGGAAATAAGTTATTTTCCCTATTTCTCTGAATAATTCATGAAATGGGATCAGAATAGATGTTACCGCTTAAATAATGGCACACGATAGCTGTCCAGCGCTTACACAGCCTATCGCTGAGGAGTTTCCCGGCTGCCCCCAGGGTGCGCCGTGCTCGAATCGTGCGCGATCGCGCGCCAAGCGGGACTTCCGGTCCATCATGGCGGCGCCCGCCCGCCAGCAGCCGATACGGCCGCCTTTTGACTCTCTTTTACCAATTACTCGTCATTTTTTCCGGCAAGGCGTACTTTTTCGCACACCTATCGTTTCGTTGTGGTTTATAGAATATTACTACCGAGCCCGTTTTGAGATATGACGTCTATTCTAGCCCATATCACGATTAAAAGAGTTCTCCCATAAGAGCCCATGTTAAATCGCCGATTTTTACCGGGCCACAGTTATAAAATGAGCCCGGTAACGTGCAGTTTTAAAGGCGGTATTTTGTTCAGGACGCTTCAAGCTTCAATTTGAGCCTACTCTCGACTAGCCACGACGTCTGCTTCGAAACAGCCGAACCACTTTAACAACCGTCGTCAAGGCTTTGTTCGACACTCTGCGCATGCGCGCCCGCTAGACTGCAAATAGCAGCATGGCTGCCAATAACAGTGCTGACTGCGCATAGCCACAGTGGTGGCTACTGGCTCTAACACTACAATTACTCCTCCTTCTCCTTTAGAAGGACATGAACCACCCCAAGAAAAGCGGAGCGTCAGAACAAGCCAAGCCAACGTTCACAAAGAAAATGATGTTTGAAAATGAAAGCCGTCTTGAGATGTCTCGACTAGGGGCAGCACCGTACTGAGCGTCTCGTCATAACTCGGAGTTCTGGTACTTCTTGAAGTGCTACCGCCAGGACGCAAGCGTAAGGAGGCTTGCCCGGCATAACTTAGGGTAGGATCTCCCTCTTGACACGCTCGACGTCACCGTGATGCCCTGGGGTTGGCTAGACCCAAAAACAAAAAGAATCTAAGCTGCATCGGAAAACCACGGAAACTGAAACACGAAACAAGAGGGAGACTAGCCGTGTGTCGTAATGAGAGGGAAAACGAACTGAAAGAGAAAGGGATTGAAAATGTAGTGTTTAATGCAACACGGGGAAAAACACAAACTGTACAACTTGAATTTAAACAGTAATTAGAGGGTGCATGATTAGAGAGGTGCATGATTAGAGGGGTGCATGATTAGAGGGGTGCCATAATCTTTAACGCCAATAGTAGTTGGGCATGAAGAACCCGGAGGGAACATCATTGGCATTTGGGGCATGGACCAGGGGCCGTGGACCATAGGGTGCATCTGCGGCATGGGCGGCATCGGCTGCATCTGCGCCATCGGCGGCATGGACGACATGCACCATTGAGGGGGTTGGTCGCCATGCTTTCGGCCGCGCTGCTGGTGTTGGCCGCGCTGTTGGTGTTGGCCGCGCTGCTGGTGTTGGCTGCGCTGCTGGTGTTGGCTGCGCTGCTGGTGCTGGCCGCGCTGCTGGTGTTGGCCGCGCTGCTGGTGTTGGCCGCGCTGCTGGTGTTGGCCGCGCTGCTGGTGTTGGCCACGTTGTTGGTGCTGGTCATAGCCACGGCGCTCATCATGGGAGCGTTGCCTGGAGCGCTGGCCGGAGCGCTCTCCAGACTGGCCACCTTGGCGGCGTTGTTGACGTCGGCGCCGGGGGTTGGGACGCTGGGTCTTGCGTTCGCCTTCGCCAAGCCGCTCGCGCACATCGCGCTTGGGATTCTCCGAACGGGACTCGGCGGAGGGGGACCGGGACGAGTACGAGGACTCGGACATTGCGTCAGACCTCTTGACGATCTGCGACTTGATCATCACTGCGGGGCAGAAGGGGACAAGGGAAAGGGTTAGCGGTGGAAGGTGAGCCACTGTCCACGGTGGTCAAACATGCTTCCGTTTATAGCTGCCAAGCGGTCAACATGGACAATGTGACGACGCGGTTTGCGCGGTTTACGTCCTCTGACAGGCCGCGTCGGGACAAGGACTTCTTCGATACGCGCAATGCAATCGTTAGTCAACTTAATGATTATGAAGGGTCCTTCCCATGAGCTGTGCAGCTTGGGACTCTTTCCCTTCTTCCTCCGAGGATGGTAGAGCAGCACAACATCGCCTTCCTTGAAATACATCAGAGAGGACAGCTTGTCATATGCGCTTTCATGCATTTGACAGCACTCCTGGTGTTTTCGCGAACAATGTTGTGGATCTTATCCAACCTCTCGCGTAATTTGACCGGGTACAGCTTGCGCCCACGCAAGGTGTCACCATGGAGACAAGCTATCTGGGGGAGTCGAGATTCGAAATGTAGACCTTTTTTCCGTCCGATACTGCAGCCGTCTGGCTGGGCCAATTCTTATGAGAGACGCGCCATAAGGTGGGGAAAGAGTCATATTTGGACAGGACATAGTTACTTTTGACTTCAGTCACCAATAAAGCGCTTAAATTGAACGTCTTTCGAGGGGTACCCTGTGTCCCGATGTCCCTCCCGAATCCTCGAGTGAGACCGCGTGCGAGGTGCGAGTGAGCGAGCGCCAGCGGCCCCGCGCGGGGCTGCCCAGCTGCCCCTTCCAGCGCATCGGTGGCGGGGTGGGGGAAGCCGGCAGCCAGGCAGCCACCCGCCGCCAGCCAGCAGCCACCGCTGGCAGTGTCATACCAACCTATGAAACAATTGTCACTGGCTGAAACGGTTCAACACGCTCAGAAATGTTGTAATATCTGAACAAAAGTACTTCGTAAAATTATGTCCTTCATATTTGCCGCAAACTACCATGACATTTTGCTTGGCAAAGATATGTTTTTGTCATATTGTACCAACACAAAGGGTGGCAATGCAGGCGGAGAAAAAGGAGGAAGGGGGCACGTTCCGTGCGCCGCAAGACAAGGCGGTGGAGTTTCTGGGAGGGACATCGGGACACGGCTAGGGCAAGGCTCCACTCCCCCAGATAGCTTGTCTCCATGGTGTCACTGTCAGGGAGTGTCGGGGGTGCGCCATGAACCAGGTCCAGTGGCACGCGCATCTTGCGGCCAAACAAAACCTCGTACGGCGAAAACCCTGTGACGTTACTGACTGTTGCTCTGTACGCATGTAGCACATGCGGCAACAAGTCAGGCCAATTGCTGGGCTCATCTTCAGCAAGGACGGCCACTTGCCGGGTCAAACTACGGATGAAATTCTCGACTTTCCCGTTGCTGGAAGGTTTGGCCACCGAGACGCGGCACTTCCGGACTTTATAGATGTCCATAACAGCACGGAAAAGTTCGGATTCAAAAGAGCTACCGTGATCGGTCACAAGACTGTAAGGCGCTCCTAGCCTACTGAAAACTTGTGACACTAACGCTGAGGCCACCTCTGGTGCTTTCAGAGTTCTAAGTGGGATCGCTTCAGGCCAAGCACTGAAAGCTTCCACAAGAACAAGCACATATCTGTAGCCGTCAGGGTGAGAGGGCTGCAGGGGCCAAGGAAATCAGCATGAAACCTTCCGAAAAGTGTCCCTTCCCGAAACACTTTCATGGGGGCTCGAGAGCGGCCAACAGCAGGGCCTTTCACCTGAGCACACCTCAAGCAGGAAATTACGCAATCACGGATGGCCGTGTGCATGTCAGGCCAATAGAAACGCTCTTTTAGCAAATGGTAACATTTGGACACGCCGAAATGTGAGCCAGAGCTCCGACTCGTGTGGTATTGCAAGACCAGGTCCTTTCTCTGCTTCTCCGGGACCACTATCTGATAGACACTCAGTTTAGGGTCACCAGAACTGTGTTCAAAGCACCGTTTCAAAACACCATTTTGCAGCACCAAGGACTTGAACTGAATCCACAGACTCCTTGTAATTGGCCCAAAACCAACTATTTCCTGGAGTCGCGGTTTTCGTTCAGCCTTGACTGCATCATAAATGGGCTTCAAATCGGGGTCACATTTCTGTGCCTTTGCCAAATTTGCGGGTTTCCACTCGTCGCCGTTCACAATGGAGACTTGGCGAATCAGGAAGGAGATGATTTTATCACTTTGTTCATCTCGTAGTTCCATCCGTTCACATGTTTTGCAGTGCGGGGAGCAAGGGCGGTCCGGTCTCCTTGACAACGCATCTGCATTGGTCAAGTCCTTGCCCTTCATGTGGCGGATTTCGAACCGAAATTCCTCCAGACGCATTAGCCAGCGGGCTAGCTTCCCTTCGGGATGCTTGAAGGAGCGAAGCCACTGCAAAGCGTAATGGTCCGTGTAGAAAATGAACGGACGAGCCAATAAGTAAAGTCTGAACACTCTTGTGGCCTCCACCAAAGCGTAGAGCTCTGCGTGCGTGGCACACAGAGGACGCTTGTTCGTGGGCATTTTCCGCGAGTGGTAGTGCAGCACCACTTGGCGGCCATCTTGCTCCTGTGACAGGATGCAAGCCACAGCGCGTTGCGAGGCGTCGCAATGAACCGAGAACGGGCCCTTGTCAGCACGCGCGACGCCCAGAACAGGGGCTGTCGTCAACGCGGTCTTTAGTCGGTCTAAAGCTTTCTGGCAAGCTGGAGACCAGACGAAAGGGACACAGTCACGGAGAAGGTCATAGAGAACGGCGGCCGTGTCAGCCATGTGGTCAATGAACCTGCTGTAAAACCCAGCTGGCCCAAGCCACGAGCGTAACTCGGTGCGGTTAAGCGGAACGGGCCAATAGACAATGCGTGCCACTTTGTCCTCGTTCGCACTAATACCGTCCTCGGTGAGCACAAAGCCAAGAAACTCCAAACGCCGTTTGAAAAGAAAGCACTTCTTTGCTTTCAGTTTCATTTGGGACGCTCTGATACGATTGAATAGCGCATGAGTCTTCTGGAGCATGTACTGGAACTCGTCTCCAGCCACACAAATGTCATCCAGATACACGCCATACGAATCGCCCAGGTCACACTCGGCTGTAGGATTCTTGGACGGACGCATCAGTCTGTCTGTGACGGCCGTGTGCGACACGCGACGCCGTCGGTCCCATCACGCCCCGACCCTGCGCCGGACTCAGCAGCGCGCCGCAGCCACCACCGCCGACTTGTGCTTCGCAGCGCGGCCCTACAGAGAGAAACAGGCGGTTCGGGGAGCCCCGGTGACAACTGTCACCGAACGACCGGCCACCACTGGACACGGGCGTGTCCGACACGGGAGAAGAAGAACAAGAGGTAAGTGAGGTCTCTGGAAATAAAAATACGTATTCATTGGTGTCTTCTTCTTTTATATAACGACAAGACCCTTGCTTAAACAAAATTCGTACAAACAAGATTTCATTCGGTCACAGGTCTTGAAAAAAAAAAAAAAAACAGGTACAATGTCTAATCAAAAAGACGATTCATGGTAATGTCTGAGTAGCCCCGGTAGTAAACAGGTGATGTGTACAAAACTCTCCGTACACACACACGACGTTTCCCATGTCGACCGCTGCCATCTTTGTCGTCCGAAGTTTAGTGTGTGGCTTCGGAGGAAGCAGCAGGCTGAAAGTGCGAAAAAAGACAATGCTTTGAGGTGAGTTTATTGCTTGGTACGTACGTGTGTTTGCATAAACATTGTGGGATAAATACCGTCTTGGTGATTGTTTTCCTGGCTGTCAGGGCAGCTTTTTTGGCGCGTATTGATTTTCGTTGGTCATAGTTGTTCCTTTGCTGTTTAAGTGAGTGGGTCATAGCGAGCGCCACATTGGCTTGCTCTTCCTTGGTGCCATAAGCCCTCACTTTAGTTGCAGCCGCCTGCCTCAGTACACCTGCCTTTATTGGGAAATTCTTATCACCGCATTTTTTTAGGGCTTGAAATATGAAGTCTGACCTTTGCACAGGGCAGTCCCGGAACGTGGTTAAAAACCTGTCTTTGGGGTTCGCACCATCACGTACACGAATTTTGTGGTAGACCTCAAACAGTGGCAACATTTCTACTGATATCACCAAATTGGCTGCACCAAAGGCTTTGCTGGTTTTGTGTTTGTGTACACTCAATACTTTGGGCTGGAAGAGCTCTTCTGCTTCAACGTCGTGAGCTGCTACCTCGTCGATGTCGTCAAGTAGATCATTGTCGTCCTCCGCAGTGAATTCTTCTATAGTCAAATTTGCTGTTGCCCCTGGCCTCTGCGACGTCGAGGAGATAAGGTGAAGACTTAGCAGTTGGGTGGCGGAATTCCACTGTTTCGGTGTCTTTTTTAAGGGGTCCGCCAACACAGACTGGAGGTAGGTGAAGCAATCGTCCCTCAGGTCCTGGTCCTCAACTGCAGCTTGCACCTTGTTGATGGTTCCCTGAGCGAGGAAAAAGAAATGCACTGTGTTTAATTGACTCGCATCATTAAATTTTATCCGGTTTAAATAGGCAAATTACTGAGTGTACCTGCGTCTGGTAGTGTGTTAGGTACCTCTTTCTCTTCCTCTCACTCGCATCTTTTATTTTGGAGTCCAGCACTCGCTTTCGTGCCTGCTGGGTTCGCACTTCCTGCCTTACTACGAGTGCAGGGACTAGAAGCGGATCGCCGTACCTTGGACTCAATTGACATAGCTTGGCCAGGTGCCTCATGGCCACAATGTAACAGTTTATTCCAGTTTCCATGTAGGAGCGCAGGAACCTAACACCATAATCAGCATTAATCACAATCACTGCAGGTTGAATAGGTGATGGATATTTGATTGGTCTCAATGGACTTACAGCAGAAAGTTTGCAGAATAATCAGGGTTCAGAAGATTTGTCCAGGCCACTGTTTTTGTTTCTTCGTATGCCGAAAGAGCGTAGAAAGTTACAGTGTTTCTCACTGTGATCTTCATCTGGCTAATTGTTGTCTCCTCTAGAGACAGCAGAATTTCCTGACTCATGACTTTCCAGATCGCTGGGAATTCTTGATTTGCAGCAAGAAGTCCTGGGTGTCCCTCTGCTACTTTGAAATGGTCCATGATTGACTCGGCTACAGGCCTTGATCTCGTCTGAACAAACGCAGGCCTCCCAGTAAGTGTCGAAGCTGAAGCTTGAGGTGCAGGAACCTAAAACAAACACAGCCGAATCACCGCATGCTAGAGCGCGCGTCTATGTAGAACGAGTGCTTACGCCTGTAACCGGCAGTTCTTTAAGTCCTTACGACCGAGACTTACCGTAGGCTTATCGTTTGTTGGCATTGAAACATTATATTCTTGCAAACCCAAAGCATTTTGGAGATCTTCTACTGAGGCGAGTGAAAGAAGATATTGCAGAGTCGATTTGCTAAGTAAGGGACGGCATTTCTTTGCGGCGTTAGTGATACTCTTAACCCTGTCTGTAGCTTCTTGAACACTTGTTTTGTGGACCCCCATGAGATGCGCCTTCATTTGGTGTGCACTTGTGGCGCGGAAAGGCTGGCCAGTGCACATGCAGCACATTAAATTTAAAGACTCCATGTTACAAAGCTGTCCGTACAAACAATATCAGCATATGATGTGTTTAGTTGTACATCACAAAACAAAGTGCGCCAAATCAACACACTGTTTACCAACTGCGACAGTGTACGGGAAAGTCGATAGAGGGCGGTGGACGGTCGGTTACAAGGTGCTGACTGCCTGCGACGTTGCCAACTCGTGTAGTGAGACAAATGCGAGTCTAGCAGACGACGAAATCTAAATGTCAACGCTGCGTAAGTCAGCGCCTTGTAACCAAGCACAAACTGTCAGCCGCCCACTACGATAACTTGATGCACCTTCACTACCAACCTAAAAACGAACCACACGAGTCATTCCCTGGCAACTAGGTGTCCTTAAGCATCGAAAAATAACATAAGGAAAGTAGAAGAAATATGAACGGTACAAACAAAATTGTGATTAAACCATTGTTTGTATGACAGGTGACCTGCACAGCTGACATAGCCGAGAGTTACTGGGACCCCGTGAAGCAGGTGGGGGTGAAGCTTAGGGATGACTTGGAAGCGAACTGGTACGATACATTCCAAATTTTGTTCATAATATTTAAAAGAATTCTTACCCTGACGTAAAAAAAACTTTGTTTAAAATTTGCAGGACTTTTGACAGGCAGGAGTCCGTAATAGGGTGGGCTGTGAAAATACCCTTTAAGCAAACGGATCCAATATACCACATGACACTCCGCAGCCCAATGAGTGGAAATATGTACCTAGGTGGCCCGGTGTCCTATAGGGTAAGGTTACCAAACATGGATCACTTTTTAGAAATCCCCCGTATTTCAACTCAACAGAGCGGTGATCTTAATTTTTTTCGATACACTTCGAGATACTCACAAGGACAACCTTTTCTCAAGAATTGAACACTTGAGAACAAATACTTTGAAATTTAGACGGATTTGAAATTTCACTGATTTTAATGATCCATGTTTGGGTCTGACCCAAACATGGATCACCCCCCCTCGCGTTTTGCCAGGGACCGCCCGATAACTTCCGGTCACCTGAATTGTAAAAGGGTACTGTCTGAAGCTGCCACAAAAAAATTTTGAGACATTTTTGATGAAAAGATTCTTCAGAATAAGGCATAGAACTTTGACTCCTAACCTAACCTGAAACCAGGCCGTTTTCGGACCCGTTTTGAGAGACACTTTTTCATTTAATTATTGTGAGGGTTACGGTAAGCTTGATCAGCTCTCCCGCGCGTGATTCTAGCACTCAAACGTGCTGACTACTTGGAAAAATTTTCAAAAACAAAATTGGTCACTTGGTTTGGCGGTACGGGCTCGCTAACAAAAATGATCCATGATTGGTACCCTGATCCAAGTTCGGCACTTTACCCTATGAATTTTGCACCTGTCGGGAAGGACACAATCAAAATTCATATGGATAGGAATCCTAAGTCATTTAGAGCATATGGTGATGCCGACAACGTGGCCCCTGGCACTGTTCTGGAGTGGACTTATGGCGAAGGGTCCACAGTAGACGAATGTCCTTTCACAGGCCAATGGGACCTTGATGTAAGTATTTAAACAACTGAGTGAAACGTTAAAAGATATGTGATAATCCTGCCATTAAATCATTTTATGCTTCTTTTTTTTAGTGCTGCAAGCGACAACCGGCCATATGGCAAAAGCAAGCAACACCTGCCGGACCCTCAAAGCGTAGCAGAAGGTTGGTAGATGGCACTAATCCAATGTGCACGTTTTGCGGGTGTGACAGCTCATCCAATCCCAGAAACCACATGGCCAGGTGGCACGGCCGATTAATGGTGGGCACTGACCCCGACGGTCGCTACAGCGCCGTAGAATTGGCAAAAGAATCAGCACTGATCACCCAGGTGCACTTAGAGATGAAAAACAAACAATTCCACGTAGTGCCTGCAATCAATGTCATTCCTGCAAGGTAATAATCATTGTCGCACCTGTGTTGTCTACAAAATGATCCAAAGTGTACGTTTTTAATTAACAATATTCGTATGTCGTCAACAAACAGTGAACGTCCAACGGTTGACGAGATATTGTGGAAGGAGTACCAGGAGAAGCAGGCGACCCTTCTGAAAGTCCGGGTCACACTGGGAGAACAAGCTAGGGCCCGCCCTTCCGTCGAACCGAGTTGCCAGCTCCGCTTCGCTGCGCCGGCAACTCGGTTCGACAGGGGGCCGGCCCAGCTTGGCCTGCCGGCGGCCTTTCCTCGGGCCTTCGGCCCTCGCATCAGACCCAACTTGGCCAGTCGAAGGCCCGGGCCTTCGGCCCGCTCTCATCAAACACCCCGTGAGCGGGTAAGGCAAAGTTATCGATGTACCATCGTGACTTAGGCCCGCCCTTCTATTCACAATATGCAAAAGTCCTGCCATCCTTACACTTTTTACTCCAACTGTCCTTAGAATATGCCCATTTCATTTGTCTCTTAGCCCTCATTTCGAAAATACTCATATTTGCCATGCTACTGCAACTCCTTGCAATGGAGGCACAGCAGGAGCGCAAAACGAGCCCGTCGCACTTTTTCACATAACTCATGAAGGCGGGCTCCTGGACCCCCCTTCCGACCCCTAGTTGAAGAGGTCTTGCCAAGACCTATCGAAAACTTAAGTAAAAATTTTCAGTCGGTCGACCCCCTTTTTTCAAGATCCTGATGTGACTAATAGACGAAGTCGGGCTCCTGGACCCCCTTTCCGACCCCTCGTTGAAAAGGTCTTGCTGAGACCAATCGAAATCTGCAATAAATTTTTTTAGTCGGTCGACCCCCTTTTTTGAAGATCCTGATCTGGCCAACTTGTAAAAGCGGCCGATGGGGTCGGGACCAGGTCCATTCATCTTGTCTCGTCGCCCTGATTCCAAAAATACCCCTATGTGCCCTGCTAGCACCAATAATGGCGGAAATCCCCCTCCCACCCATGCAAACCATGATGCAGCTGCTGCAGGCCTTGCGCGGGTCGGACGGGATTTGCACCACCGGATTGTTTGTTCGGACGGCCCTCCTGAAGTACCCTCCAAATCTGGTCACTCCAGCTCAACTCCTTCCTTGTACACAGACGACAACGACACACAGACACAAAGGCAAATGCATATGCCCTCCCCCTATTTTTTGAATAGATGGGCGGGCCAAAAAATGAAGGTTGTGACTGTTAATCTTAATGCCACTCTTCGCTGTACATCGAAAGAAGGTGTTTACCGTATCCAGGGATACAGCAGACACCGTACCTCAAGGAACGGAATCCACTGTACCCTGGGAACATGCATTCACCGTACCTCGGAAACTGTTCAGACATCGAATTCATCATAAATGTAGAATGAAGGCAAAATTTTAAATTTGCGATAGAAACAATTCGATGGCGGAAATAAATGCATCTCAACAAGACGAACAAAATATAATGAGCATGTTATGACCTCAGACTCGAAGTTCAGCAGCAATCGGCGTCAGAATTTTCTAAAAGTACGATTTTGGACCCTTTTAGAAACTTCTGACGCCGATTGCTGCCAAACTTCGAATCTGAGGTCATAACATGCTTATCATATTTTGTTCGTCTTGTTGAGATGTATTTTTTTCTGCCATCGAATTGTTTCTATCGCAAATTTAAAATTTTGCCTTCATTCTACATTTATGATGAATTCGATGTCTGAACAGTTTCCGAGGTACGGTGAATGCATGTTCCCAGGGTACAGTGGATTCCGTTCCTTGAGGTACGGTGTCTGCTGTATCCCTGGGTACGGTAAACACCTTCTTTCGATGTACAGTGAAGAGTGGCATTAATATTAACAGTCAAAACCTTCATTTTTTCTCCCAGTGCATTCCACTCATGGGGCGGCGCCCAATCCTATCGATGGCGGACTACGTTCAGTGCATCGAGGCAGGAACAACGAACGACAGCATTTTCAGTACAGAAACCAGTTGGGTCGAAAAACCAAGACCCACGGAACCCACAGCGTACAGTCCATGGGTCAAGGGCAAAGGAAGCCGCCAAGAAGGCAGCCAGAGATGCAATGAAAATTATTATGAATCGTCTTTTTGATTAGACATTGTACCTGTTTTTTTTTTTTTTTTTTTTTTTCAAGACCTGTGACCGAGTGAAATCTTGTTTGTACGAATTTTGTTTAAGCAAGGCTCTTGTCGTTTTATAAAAGAAGAAGACACCAATGAATACGTATTTTTATTTTGACTTACCTCTTGTTGTTCTTCTCCCGTTTCACACACGCCCGTGTCGAGTGGTGACCGGTCGTTCGGTGACAGTTGTCACCGGGGCTCCCAGAATCACCCTCCTCCCTCAGAGAGCTTAAGCACAAGTCGGCGGTGGTGGCTGCGGCGCGCTGCTGAGTCCGGCGCAGGACGAACTAAGGGTCGGGGCGTGATGGGACCGACGGCGTCGCGTGTCGCACACGGCCGTGTCGGGTCGTGGCCGGTCGTTCGGTGACAGTTGTCACCGGGGCTCCCCGAATCGCCTGTTTCTCTCTGTAGGGCCGCGCTGCGAAGCACAAGTCGGCGGTGGTGGGTATAGTAATTGGGGAGAATGTAAATGATGACCAAAATGGAAATGAGGGCAACGGAAATGTCAATGGGTATCAGAATGAAATTCGTGATGAAAATCATGATGATGGCAATCATGATGATGGCAATCATGAGCATGGGGATTCCTTTGAAAATGACAGTGACTACCACAGTGATGAAAGCAGTGAATGGGGAGAAGATGATATTGATGAGTTAGAAAGACTTCCTAATGACCGCAGGGAAGATGATATGGACAGGTTAGAAATACTTCCTAATGGTCGCAGAGATCCAAAACATGCTGCGGTGAATATGTTCGTTAATATGAGAAGTGTTCCAGCTATGACAAGAGAGGGTGTTAGAAGACCTGTGGTAGGTGCTGAGCTCGTAATGAAGGTAAATAACCAGTCTCTGCAGGCAGATGTGGCACAATTCCTTAATAATATTGGTCAGCTGAACAGCTCTGCAGGGCTAGCACTTTTAGAAAAATTTGGAAAGGGAAGTCCCTTTTGTGGTCTCAAATCTAAGACTGGACAAATCTCTGGAATTAAAACTTATTACCGTTATATTGCCCCTGTCTCTTGTAACCTGGAGGACAGATTAGATCAACGCCTTGAAGATGATGCCCAATATGAGCAGGTGCCTGTCCATCGAAGTTATGAATATGTACCTGTTACTGAAATCCTTAAATTGATAGTAAGGAAACCCACTGTAATGGAGTATGTAAATAGTTTACGCCCATCTAAAGATGGTATGCTCAGATGTTAGACAGATGGTGACCAATATCGCAGAAGTGCATTTTTTCAACAATTTCCTCATGCTTATCAAGTAGCATTGTATTATGATGTTGATCCAGCTCGCTCTCTAGAGTCTAAAAGTGGCCTTCATTTGTTGGGCAACTTTCAAGTAGAAGTTCTAAATTTGCCGCCATGTGATCAATCTAGTTTGAGTAGCATCCATCCTATAATTTTAGCCAACAGTCAAGATTGCAAGGGTACTTTTGATGCTGTACTTCATCGATCTGTGCAAGAAATGACTACACTGCAGGGGGAAGTAAAGGTGTGAGGGTGTACACAGATAATGGTTTAGTGGAAATGCGAGCCAAATTGGTGGCTGTGAAAGGACATGCTAAGGCAGTGCATGAACTGCTGGGGTGTTTAGGATGTGGTCGCCATTTTTGCCCCTTATGTATGATAAGCAGGCAACAACGGTAATAGTGCACTTTAGGGGCTCCACCGATCTGGAGCCCCTAAAGTAGACCAAAACACGCGGAAAACGCCGCAGAACACGAATATGATTACCGTGTTGGGGGCTGTGGAACGGTTTGGCTTTATTTTAATAAAACAGTGACTCACCATAACCTCAAATGACAAACTTTTACTCTATCAAACATGGTCTTTGCAGAGTCGTTTCGTATAACGCGAGTCTGCAAACGTAACTTGTATCGCCGAGGAATGTTTATGTCCAAGCTTGAACCGCAGTCAACAGTAGTATAGGAGGGACCTGGTCGCGCCTCAGGTCGTGGTGGGACCTGGTCGCGACCTCTGGTAGGTCCCTGAAACCTAAACCTAAGTTCCCCCACCCCCGAATTTTTTCGGAATTTTTTTGGTGGTCGGCATCTTGAGCGAGGGTAACCCAACCTAACCTAAGGTAGTCGGCATCTTGAGCGTGGGTAACCTAAACCTAAGTCGCTGGAGGGGCCTAAGTCACCACCCCTTCCCGGCCCGCCCCTGGCGGGACAGAGTCGCGGGTCATCATCTTGAGTGGGGCTTACCAACCCACCTAAGCCTGGGTGACATATGCTCGCGGGTTCCCCCTTCCCCCCGGCCCGCCCCTGCCCGCTGGTGGGACGTGGTCGCGGGTCTCCCCTTTCCTCGGCCCGCCCCTGGTGCGCACTAGAGTCCTAGATACTGACGGAGAAACGAAAGCCGCGGACGGGCTGGCGGCCATCTTGGCTGGCCCAGAGGGGAGCGGTGCGGTAAGGTGGGGCGAGGCGGAGCGCGGCAGACAGCCGGAACAGTCTTTCGGCCACAGCTCGAAAACCGTTCAAGTTAGAGGAGTACAGTAAGCGAACCGATTGTAGCTTGAACAAGGAACTACAATCGGCTCGCTTACTATACCCCTCTATCTAGAACGGTTCGGAAGCTGTGATCAAAAAACATTCTCAAGCCGTTGAGTCTGCGCGCCGCCATTTTGTCTGGCATATGAGGAAGCTCTGCGCCCGCGCGCGAGGAGTATGAGAAACTGTTGGTGCGCTTATCTGGGCTTTCGCTTCTCCGTCATTATCTAGGACTCTAGTGCGCACGGCGCACTCGAGTCGCGGGCTCCCCTCTCCGCGGCCCGCGTGTGGCCGCCGCGAGGCGAAGCCGGCGCGAGGTGAAGCCGCGGTCTGGGTGCCGCAGGTGCGAAGCCGCTCAGGTAGTGCGGCGGCAGCGCCGCTACAGCAGCGCGTCCTCACGGCCGCAGTAAGAACTAGCGCGCCGCAACAATACACTGCGCATCGGCCCTGCGTCGGTGCAGACGACACGGAACAAAAGCTTCGTTATTCTTTTCCACTGACTAATTTTTCACATCACACTGTTGCGTTATGATCGGAACACCATGACCAGTCACCACGCACACTCACATTTTAACAATCAACTCCACCCTATTCAAAAACACAAGTTCAGAGTCGGCTGTCTGCAGACCGCAGTCTCCAACCCAAAGCCGCACGGAGCGCAACAGGTTTCCAGTGTTTAAAACATATATCGACGTTTTCGAAGAGAAAAGATGCATCAAGACGATTTCTAATTTTGTTTTCATCGAACTTTTCTCTTCGGTTTGTTTGAACTGAGCCGCAATCTCGTAAAGAAAGAAATTCGCGCCGGGGCGTTCGCGCTGATTGGCCGCTGTTCAAATCTAGTCTCTAACCCAACCCTCTCCCTTCCGCGCCGGGCGGGTAAACGGCTTCGGCGCGCCGGCCGGAGCGTCACTTGTGTTTTCGCCATCGCCAAGATGAGCCGGTGCCACGGATGGGATTTTAAGAGGGGTCGTGTGGAGGAGAGTAGCAGCTCTGATGAGGACGACGTGCTGTTCGTGGACGACGAGAGCCGCGACTTGTATGAGGTAAGGCGAAGCGCTGTCCGTTTGTGCTCCGTAGGGCGAAGCCCATGCCCGTTTCCTTTACGGCGCGAGGTCACCCTCGTCGCCAGGTTGGGTTTTCTCACCAGCTAATGCCCCGTCTCGTTTTCCTTCCAGCCGTGTGATTGTGTAGAGTCTGTGTCCGTTACTTTCAAACCGCGTCCTGTCCGGACTTGTCGCGAGTGCTCTCTGTCTGTGTTGTTGCCGCCGGTCGGCGTTGTTGTTTTCCTTACCGCGCGCTTCTTGGAAGCGACGCCTCGGCCATGTTGGCCGTGACACTCAGTATTCTGTTTTCTCTGTTTTAAAATCAATCTGTTTTCATTGTGCCTCGAGTGCAGCCATGCTGCCCATGTTTCTGTTCTGGTTTTTCGCCTCGTTTTCTGGCTTGCCGCGGGAATGAGAGTTCCCGCCGCTCGGCCGGCCGAGGCGCGTCATGTGACGCGTCGCCGCGCAGGCCTGGGTTCGAATCCTAGTCGAGTCTTTTCACTTCATTTTCACCGCGGGAATGAGAGTTCCCGCCATGCGGCCGGCTGGACCGCGTCATGTGACGCGTCGCCGTGCCGGGCCGGGTTCGAATCCTAGTCGATTCTTTTCTCTAAATTTTTTTCTGGACACGACTGTGTGAGTGGGTGGGAGCGTCGCCGTCATCATCAACATGTGCCCTGCCTTCGAGTTGACTTTGTAAGTCAGCTGCTCAGTGCAGCTCATCAGCGCATGCTTCTGAAATTCTCGCTAAAGCATGTCTGCTTTTTTGACGTTAAAAAAGCTTTGTTTTCTCACGCTGGACGTTTCAAAGCACATCCATTTTCGCCTGACGCCTACCGATATCTGCCGTTCCATTGCGAACGGCCGTTAATGGTACGCGACTTTTTCCTTGTTTTCTATGAAACTAATCGATTTTGTACCCTTAATGGTTTCAGCTGGATGAGAACGCCCAGGAGGCGTGGGAACCAGCCTCTGCCCCCGGCGCCCGTGCCGCCGCCCCCAGCGCCCCTGCCCCCAGCGCCCCAGGCCCCTGCGCCCCTGCCGCCGCCGCCCCCCGCGCCGCTGCCCCCCCGCGCCGCTGCCCCCAGCGCCGCTGCCACCGCCGCTGCCGCCGCGCCCCGGCACTCCCGTGGAGGAGGAGGCCGTGGAAGTAAGTACACTGTGTACTTCTTTTTTTTTTTCACACCTTTCTGTTTTAGCCTGTCAGTATGTCCGTTAACAGCACTTTTGTTTTTTTATCAAAACTGCTAGTAATGACATGATCTATGGCGAAAATGTGAGGACTTTGTCACTTACCTCTCTTTTTTTGCTATGTTCCAGGATCCTGACAAGGAGAACTTAGCTCCACCGGCGTCCGCCCTGCCACCGCCCCCCGCCCACTGGCTGCCGTGCTGTAGCAGCAGCTGTAGCAGCAGCAGCAACTCCAGCAGCTCTAGCAGCTCCAGCAGCAGCTTGGAGGGGGAGCTGCCCCCGTCGCCGGTGCTCGTAGCTGCCGCGCCTCCCCGTCCCGCCACCATCGCGGGACCCCCTGGGGCTTGTGGCGGAGTGGGTGGAGCAGTGTAGGATGCCACCACCGCCACCGCCACCCCAGCGCCCCGTGGCCGTCATCGCACCGAGGAGGGCAGTCGGGCCACCCATGAGCCAGATGGTGCCGCCACGGGGCAGGGGGAGGTCTGCGGGGGATATGCCTCACCTCTCCCCACCTCAACACCGCCGTGGAGGCGTGTGGAGCCGCCTTGGGGAGCGGCGAACACCCTACCCTCACCAGTGGGGAAGGAGCTCATGGCCTGCTCCTAGGCCTGAAGAAGTTGAGCGCCGCTACAACTACGGGCGTTTTATCGCCACAACATGTAAGGCCATTGGACAGAACCACCCTCCACCACCCCCGCCTCCCCCTGCTGGTGGGGTTTGTTGAGTGTGATTTTTTTTTTCCTCTGTGATTTTGTGTGATTGTGTTTGTGTATGGATGTGTTATTTTTAAATTCAATTTTGTCATGTATGTCTGTGTAAAGTGTATGTTTCTGTGTGTATTTGTGTGGGGATGTATGTCTGTGTGTGTGTGTCTGTTTTCTTTTTCGGTGTATGTGTGTTATTCATTATTTTTTGACTGCTATGTTTTTTTTTTTGTTTAGTATGTCTTGTCTAAATTCAATTTCGTCTTGTGTCTGTGGGTGTATGTGTGGGTGAATGTTTTTTGATCAATCTGTGATTTGCAGGAGGGGAAGGGTGGGTGTTTTTTTAATCTTTTCTAATTCTGGCTGTGATTTGCGGGAGGGGAAGGGTGGGTATTTATTAATCTATTTTTTTTATTGTTAATCATGCCTTTTTTTTATCTTTTTTTTATTAAATTGGGTTGTTCTTAAATCTGTCTTCTCCTTTTCCTTTCCTGTCAGCTATCACTTCAAGTTTCCATAACTTTACATCTTAACACTTGGTCGTCGAACTTAATACGTAGTTGGTTCTCGAGTAACATGATCTGAGCTATTTCACATCAAAGATTCTTACTGTACACTGAAACAATGCTAAACCAAAGCTTCTCCTGCAGAAATAAAGTCTGAACTCTCAATACTTAGGTGGGAAAGTTTCACTCTCTATAGTAGAACACTCTCTCTTAAAACTCAAGTATTTTATCAAGATGTTTGGTGTTTATATCCTAAATTCATGCCAGCATGACTCACTCTTTCATTTAAGAGTAGAATTGTGAGTCTAGGAGAATTCTATCAAAAGTTATTAAGATTCCAGAATATGCCTCAGCCTCGGAAACTTCTCAAAGAATCGTCTGACTAACACTTTATCATTTCATTTTCATTCTGGTTCAAAATCTGTATTGTTTACTGAGAGTATACTGAAACAAATCTTCCCCTGTAGAAATAAAGTCTGGATCTTTTGAATTTAGCTGAAAAAGTTTAAATATAGGTTTGTACGCTGTAACAACTTAAAACATGAGATTTTAATGAAAATTCAAAATGAGTTTTGCTTAAAATCATATCAGAAGGACTCAGACAAGGATTAAAAGCCATTTGATTGAATGTTAGATCTCAATTCAGTGTCAAACAAAACTTGGATGAACTGCGGCAACAGATCAGACGGAGAAGCTCTTAGGTGCGAATGGAGAATAAAATAATAGAATGGATGAATATTTCTCCATGAAACTTTGTAGAGAGCAGCTCTAAGCAAAGCCAAAGCTTCTCCTGCATGAATAAAGTGTGAAATATTTTGAATTAAGTTGAAAAAGTTTGTAATTAGGTTGTAAGCTAACTTGGCTAAAATGTTAACTTATTTTTCAGAATTCTTTATCTCTCTATCTTTATTTCATGCTAAACTGACTCAGACTTGATCACACTATAGTTACTTTCACTCTGAGAACGCCCAGATAGAAACTATAGGTCAAACAAAATATGCCAGTAGGTTCGACAGATTGCTCGAGTCATTAGAAGGTCAGCAGACGAATTAAAGTTTATCACAGTGAAAAACCAAAACCACACACACACTAACATTAGCTATTTCAAATGCAAAAGAAATGAAGGTAACAGTGAGGGTGGAAAATGCTTGAGATAATGTAAAAAAACTAAGTGATGACAAGTTCAAGGGTGATGTTGTAACATTGTAACTAAGTTTCTCTCCATCTTACTTTCTAATGGAGTGTCTATTTTCTTCCTCTCTTATAGAATAACACTTTCTTTTATCTAACACAAAGAGGATAACACCGCAGATGTCTTTTTAATCTTTTAGTGTCTGCAGCTGTTAGCAGAAGGGTTTGGGGATGTTTGCACACCGGTTCCGCTAGATGGCACCACTTTGCAGACCCCTCTCTCCAGGGAGGGATGGGAGTTCAAAGGGTTGCCTACCCGAAACGGCGCTCATTGTCTTTTTGTTATGGGGCCTGACGATTTTATTCGATTCAATCGGTACCCGCTCCACCGCGCCGGGGGATTCCGCGCCGGGGGACCGTCCGGGAACGAACCGCGCCAGGGACCGTCCGCGATCGCGCCGCGCAGGGGGGGACCGTTCGGAAACGCGCCGGGGAACCGTCCGGGAACGAACCGCGCCGGGAAATGCCAGAAATGCCTAGAAAATTTCTAGTGTTTTCTAGAAATGCCCAGAAAAATCTTTAAGTTTTTAGAAAATGCCCAGAAATTTCTTGGAGTTTTCCAGAAATGCCCCAAAAAATTAAAGTGATTTTGAAAAGAGCACCGAAAATTCTTGGTGCTTTCCAGAAATTTTTTTCTGTACCGCAAAATAATTTTCTGTACCAATTTCTTTTTCTGTACCAAAATTTTTTTTAGAGAATAACACGTGCATTTCTTATGGACCAAAAATTTTTTTTCGTGCCAAAAGTTTTTTTATGTACCAAAATTTTTTTTATGTACAAAAATATTTTTTTCTTGCACGAATTTTTTTTCTTGTACTTTTATTAACGAGCTCGTTATTTTTTTCTTGTGCATGATGTTTGCACATTCGTTTTGTGTTGCAACACGCAATTCTTTTTGTTTCCAAACGTGCGTTTGTACATGGCGTGTACAACTTAGTCGTTCTTTTTAGTGTCTGAACAAAATAACTTTTTGACAAAGGCATGCAGTGAAACACCGTGTGCGCAGTGAATCAGATACAGCAGACAGTACTCGCCACACACTTTTGAATCAATAGACTGTAAACTTGTGTGGTTGTATGTCCACTTTTTACAAAGTCGGTCAAGAAACTTTCTGTGATTCGGGACAACAGGTGGCATGCCATAAGAGTCCCAGAATTCACCCGTGCCGTGCTTGCCAATGTAGAAAGCTACCCAGTGCTGGCCTGGTTTTGTGATGGGGTCCGTGTTGGCAATCAGCAAGGCGGGGCGCTTGTGTAGGCGATGTGGTAATGTGTCTGAGGCAAACACGCCTTCGAACATAGGCGCCACATGTTTATCTTTTCTCATGAGCGAATCTAGGGAAAGCCCATCCATATTTTTTTTAGTTTAATTGATTATTTTATAGTTTTGTATTTAATTTTTGATATTTTAATTATTTTTTTAATTTACTTTTTTAAGTTTTATTTTCTATAATTCTTTAGACGTTGTAATCGACAACCACGTTTCGATGTTTATCGATCTCAATCAGATTCTGAAATTCTGCATATACAATGCAATTTATAGGTTGAGCAAGGGCTGTTGCAAACTTCAACTCTAGACGAAGAGTGCCTTGCTTCTGGAGATTCCAGTGAGGTTCGCTGGCCGACAGGTCAGGGGACAGATCGAAACAGAACAGAGTGTTTCCTCCAGGGTAATCGGAGTAACTGATATTGTTACCTTCATCTTTTCAATGTATTCCTGTTCCACAGAAAAGGGTGTTGTAGCATTCCATGTACAACCTATTAGCAATGTCAGGGGTAAGGGGCTGGGAAGGGACGGGGTGACCATCAACCATAAGACTCAAGTAATTCAAATTAAAATGTTGGAAATTAAAACCGTTCCGGGCATAATCGCCATTAAAGGCGCGATTATCAACAAAACCAATAATAATTCTTTGAGGGAGTTGGTTCATGAACAGGTTGTCCAAATTTTTGTCTCTCAGCCCCTGTGTGATGGTGACTGTTTTGATATCCACTCTGTTTACAGGGTATTTGGCAGGAGACTTTTCAAGAGCCTGTGCGTGGCCGAGCAGCACAGTGGGCGAAACCACTACTTTACGGACATAGAGAGTCGCATCTAAAAGTTGGATGCGCTCTGTACCAGCAGTGGACATGAGAGTAAAGGCATCACGGTTTCGCGTAAGCTTGATTCTTAGCTCCACATTATTCAAGAGGAAATGATCCTGATTGAAGAAATCAATGTGCAGGGGACCCATCATTTCAAATTGTCGACTGTTTGATGTGCGTGATCGTCGCCATGCCAGTCCTAGGTTTTGAGCACTTTCGAGAGAATCGAAATGGTTAGGGGTGTCCTCGTACCACATGCGTTGTGTCATGTGGGACTTTTTAGCCGCGGCGTCATAATTCATGAGGGATTCTATGTAAGCTCTGTAGGCATAGGTCATGCTTGAATGACTAATGACTTTTTGATTGAGACTCACATCCACTTGACTCCACAGAGCGTGGAGGGGGTAATTAATTGGGGCTGCATCATTTCGATCGTTTTCTACAATGTCTGTACCATCAGCCTTAACAATTTTGGCTTTGACGTACAGCAGAGTGTGAGCGGGGTCAATGTACTCATGACCCACGCCAGCTATGGAAAATTCGACTGTGTTTGACGCATCCAATGTGGTCAAGGGTTTGTAAGGAACCCAGTGAGTCGATTCAAGTGCGGTCTGAGTGGGCGGAATGATCCACAGATCCAATTCAGATCGGAGACACTCGGAAGAAGCAGCATGCATGAATGCCATTTTTTTCTTAGTACAGTAATCCACACTAGTGGCCGTCTTTCTCTTTCGAGTCTTTGGAACGTTATGAGCCTTAGGGGCTTTCTTCCGCCTTTTTATAGCACCGGACCCAGCCATCGAGTCGGCTTTTCGCTTGGCCTGGTTGGCGAGGTTGCCCGCAGCCTCCCCCGTGCGTTTACTCAAACTACCCCTAAAATTCTGCCCGTTCGCGACATCAGCCAGCACAGCGCTACCCGCCCGGGCCGCCTCCTTCCCCACGGCAGACGCGCCGCTACGAAGAATAGGGAGAATCGTCCGGAAGAGCCCGCCGAGCCAGGAACCAATGCCGTGCCCCTTCTGATAGGAGCTACCCGCGTAGAATTGTCCGAAACCGCCGCCGGCCTGAGTGACGTAATGATGAGTGATTTGGTTTTGAGGAGCCATTTTTTCTAAGACACTTGTCGGAAATGAACTAGCAAGGTCAATGTCCCGTGTGAAAATGGGAGATAACGCCCTGCGTGGTCCCTTATATCTATTTGGAGGGTGTCAAACGACCGCGTGTTTAAGTCAAAGTAAATGGGGTGCTCGCAGTAGAAAATGGTCATGCTGCCGAACCGCGCATATATATCGACAGGTACTGTGCGAAGTATAGGGGCCCGGGTGTGTCCGATAATCTGGTCGGCCAGAATGTCCAGGTAAATAAAGAGTTGTGGTGGAATGCCCAAACTCATTTCGACAGGCTTGACGCCACTTATTTTTTCGTTTGCAGGGTAGGGGCCATGGTGCTCTAGACCCAACTGCAGAGCAAGACGAGGGGAAAAGTGTACTTTCATATCGGGTCTGTCAGGCTGAAATGGCCGAAACTCGACTCGAAGGTCGTTTGTTTCAGACGGTGGGGGGTCACCTTGAATGTCGTTGTTCAAGACAGACACGGCAACACTCACTGCTTCCAGAAATTCAACCTTAGTGGGGAAGCATCCCGGTTTGACAAAAACCGTGTCCACAGAGTCTGGCGCCAGTAAAGTGATTTCATTTTCACCCTCAATCACCTGGGCAATCGTGTTGGGGTAATGAAGCTCAATGAGAGCCGCCTGCCATTGGCCATGCAACTCCATTCGTTTTGATAACTCTATTTTAAAATGTGATCACTGCAAAATTTTTTATTAATTTTAAGACGGTAGAGTGTCTGAGATTTAAGAAACCGACAAAAAGTTATTAAATTCAAGAACAAATTGTAAAAATTAAGAATTTTTCTTAACAGTTCCAAACTGTTTATGGAAAGTCAGACAAGAGTTGGTAAAATGCATGGTGTACTGTAAACTTCACAACAAGTTTCTTAGATTTACGAACGTCTAAGAATAGTAATAATATGATTCTTAAATGTCAAACTTGTTTTTAATTCTTATGACTTGTGCTGTGCCTTAGTGAACACGAAGTTTCTCTTCGTGAAACGGACCCGGGGTGGGGTAGGGTGGGGGAAGAATAGGGTGACTACTTTCTTCGAAGTTTTTCATATTGTCCAACATGTGTGAGCAGAAAGATTGGTTAATGGTGTGCATTTCGGCACACTGCTGTATGACATTCGTTTCGGTCTGGTCGGCCTTGACCTAAACTTTTTAGTTGACCCAAGTATGAGCAGGTAAGCAAGTCAAAGTAGGGCTCGGCTTTCTTCAGAGTTTTTAACATTTCATGTTTCGTGTTTTATTGGTTAGGGCTGTGTGTGATCTACTTCAATCATTGTCTGTTCCACAGGCCGCACCGGGCCGCACCACCTGCACAGTCGACAATGAATGACTTCTTGGTTTCTTGACTCCATGTTGCTCAAGTAAGTTACGTTAAGTATTTGGTTAACACGCCCCTCAACTTTTCTCATGTCCTGTTTTGTTTTTGCATTTGCTTATGACATTTGTGTGACCCAGTGGTTAGGGTATGTTTCTCTTCTTAGCTACTTGTTTGTCATTGATTCATTATTTTAATTCCTTTCTCAGGCCACCTGCTGTACAGTGCACTGTGAGAATTATGCTCAAATCATCGAATGACTTCTCTCTTCTGTGATGCATGAGTAAGTAAATTTGGGTCGGAAAGCATTCAATTGTGCCCACCCCTGAGAAACTTTCTTAAGATTTGTTTTCTTACTTTCTCATTGTGCGTGTTCTGAATGTTGACTGAACTTTGTCAACAGGCCTTACCCTTGACAACAATGACTCAATCACGGCTGGTGTGCCGCTTCTGCGATTTCTCAACGCCCTCTGTTCTAAAGCATCTGAAGCATCACTTCCACCATCGGCACATATCAGTGCGTTTTCATTGCGGCTTTAATGACTGCAAGATAAGCTTTCAGACTGAGCCGTCATTAAGGTCTCACATCTTGCGTGTTCACAAGCACAATTCTTCGTTGCCATCATCTAGGGCTCTTGCAAGCAATAGTAATTCTCAGTATGTGTGCACTGTTCAAAGCTGCCAAAAAAGTGTTTTTGTTTATTCTGATTTTATGAAGTACTTAAAATCTCATATGAGGGTTGGAATCACAACATTGTGTCCTGTGGGAGGCTGTGGCAAAGCTTATAACGATGTTCAATCTTTCTCTGGCCATATGTCCAAAAGCCACCGTGTTTCTGCTGCATGCAGTCAGGTTGCTTCACCCTCTAATTATGATAAGAATATCGACAATGCTGTAGAAAATGGAGATAGGTTCAGTTCAGACATGTATGTACTAGAAGGTGAAGATGATCTGTCTCATTTTGAAAATGAAGAGTTGTCAAGTGATAGGTTTTTGGAAACTATGTGCCAATTTTACATGAAACTACAATTTGATTTATTTCTACCTGCTAGTGCAGTGCAGTACCTTGCTACAGAGTTGTCTGCAGTTCAATCTTTGAATATTGATCTCATGGAAAAGAGACTTCGGAAAAAGTTGGAACATTGTAATGTGGATAATGTTGATGCCATAGTTTCTTATGTATTAGCTGACAACCCCATAACAAAGGCGAATCAAAAATTGAAAACTGCGTGACGAAACATTTAAAAGGCAGTTTTGTTATGTGAAACCAATACCGTTGCCAACTAAGAAGGGATCTTTAGAAAAAACATTTTATTATGTTCCTCTTGAAGGCACTGTTGCAGCTTTGTTTTCTGATAAGTCAATTGATTTCAAACTGTCACCTCCTCGATTTTCTTCTGACCCTGATTTGTTAAAGGACTATACTGATGGCTCTGTTTTTCAAAACAACCCATTCTTTATCAATAACCCATTAGGCTTGCATTTCATTTTGTACCAGGATGCTTTTGAAGTGTCTGCTGCTTTGGGTCCGGCCCAAAAGAAGCAAAAATTGTGGGTATTTATTTGTTATTGGGTAACATTCCACCCCACTTAAGGTCACGCGTCAGCTCCATTCAGCTTATTGCTTTGTGCAATGATAAGTATTTTGACCACAAGAGTGTCTATGGACCAATTGTAGAAGACCTCAAAGAAACTGATGGTGTAGATGTTCCGGGTGTTGGCAATGTGAAAGGATCTCTAGTTTGTATAGTAGGTGATAATTTAGGAAACCATGGGCTTGGAGGTTTTGTAGAGCAATTTAGCTCATCCATTTATTTTTGCCGCTTTTGTCACATTACTAGGAAAGCTTTCCATGCAGAGGGTGGAGAGTTGACTTCTTTTGAATTGAGAACAAAAGAGTCTTATAATGCAGCTCTTGCAGAATTGGCTGCCTCACGTAAGAAAGTCATGAAGGGAATCAAGTTTAATTCTGTTTTTAATAGTTTGAAGTATTTTCATGTGTGTTTGCCAGCTCTTTGTGAATGTTTAGCTCATGATCTGTTTGAGGGTCTGGTAGCATATGATCTCAAGATATACATTGATTATTTTGTCAACAAAGGATGGTTCTCATATGACTCACTGAATGAGGCTTTGAATGCCTTCAAGTATTCTTCCAGAGATAAAAGGGATCGTCCCATCCCCGTCTTGGAAGATCATGTAAGAATTAAAGGTGGTGCAATGCAAGTATGCACTTTCATGCGGCTTTTTCCTTTAATTGTCAGAGATTTTATTCAAGATACGGATGATCCTGTGTGGCTGGCTGTATTATCACTGATAGAAATTGTAGAGATTATTTTGTCGCCTTTTATCCATAGATCTTACTTACCGTACCTCCAACAATGCATTGATGATTACCTGCATTCCAGGAAGACTCTCTTCCCGCATGTGTACTTAAGGCCGAAGCACCACTACCTCTTTCACTATCCTCTGCTGATAGATGCTTTCGGGCCAGCCATCAGGGTATTTACCCTTCGATTTGAGAGTAAACACTCCTTTTACAAAAGGACCATGAGGGCCATTCGAAGTTTCAAGAATCCTACCCTGTCTCTATCTGTTCGCCATGAGTTGTACCAAGCCTATCGTGGAAGTGGGTCAGATAAACATTACAATCTAAATGTGAAGGGTGATGTTGATTTCAATACTGAGATGTATTCAGTGAAAATTCAACGAGCGATTGTTTCATGCAAAGGTTTACCTGCTGATGTGTGTGAATGTACGAGTGCTGAAGTGACAGGGACAACCTATTCAAAAGGTGATGTAGTAGTGATTGGCCAAAGCAATTATCAATCAGAGGTAGAGTTAGGAAGGATTGCTCTAATTCTGTTTCACAACAATGAGAGTGTATTTCTGCTCTTGGAAAGATTGGTGACTAATTTTATTCCATCTTTAAGAGTGTACGAAACAGGACAGAGGCTGTCTTATGTATGTATGTCAGTTAATGATTTGTTCAGCTCGCAATCCCTTCATATCTACAAAATAGGCTCACATCAGTATGTTAAGATGAAATTTGCTCTTGTCTGTGATAAACTCGCTTAAGTTGTACTTATTTTTCTTGTCTGTGATGAAGGAGTTTTGATCTGTTGTACAATACATAATTTGCTGGGTCATAGTTATCCAGTTTTTGGCCCGTCACGAAGGACGGGCATATAGTATGATGCTTGCTGTGCGTCCGTCCGTTCGTTCGTCCGTCCGTGGACTTCCCGTTGTCCGATCTTCACCAAATTTGGTATGCAGCCTCCTTGAGTGACTCTAAGAACCGCTCGGTGGCAGCAAATCCGATCCGAGCCCCGGGGGCGCTGCTGCAGGTGCATCATGGTCTACATGGGGTGCAGGAGGATTTCGGCAACGGGTACAGCTAGAAGGGCATGTAGGGGTATTTTTGGAATCGGGGCGACGAGACAAAGCCAACGGTGCTGGTTTCGAGCAAATCTGAGAAGTTTGGACCCAGGTTCAAATCCCGGGGGGACCAAATTTTTTTTTTTAGTTTAACGTTGTTTCTTATGTTTTTGAGAGTGCTGATGACGAAAATGATATCCATTTTGACCCAGACCCACGTTTAAAGCCTGTAAGAGTTAAACATTGGCGACACTCGTTAAATTTAAAATGTACGGGACGGGCCAAAGTTGCCGATCTGTATCGCCACTTTTCCTGTTATTATATTTACTTTACTTCCTCCTGCAGTGTAGTCATTTCTTGCACAGATCGATGAAGTACAACATCAAAAGTACCCTTGCAATCTTGACTGTTGGCTAAAATTATAGGATGGATGCTACTCAAACTAGATTGATCACATGGCGGCCAATTTAGAACTTCTACTTGAAAGTTGCCCAACAAATGAAGGCCACTTTTAGACTCTAGAGAGCGAGCTGGATCAACATCATCATAATACAATGCTACTTGAAAAGCATGAGGAAATTGTTGAAAAAAATGCACTTCTGCGATATTGGATAACATCTGACCATACCATCTTTAGATAGGCGTAAACTATTTACATACTCCATTACAGTGGGTTTCCTTACTATCAATTTAAGGATTTCAGTAACAGGTACATATTCATAACTGATGGTGAGTCACTGTTTTATTAAAATAAAGCCAAACCGTTCCACAGCCCCCAACACGGTAATCATATTCGTGTTCTGCGGCGTTTTCCGCGTGTTTTGGTCTACTTTAGGGGCTCCAGATAGGGATGCTAAATTACGGGTAAAATTCAACGTTACGTAAAAAACGGTAATTTACCGTAATTTACCGTCAAATTGGTAATTTTCGGTAAAATTCGAGTTTTGGCTGATTTATCAAATATTCATGTCTTCCAATGTATTTAAAGTGTAAAAAGGGGTTATTTTTAAGGTTAGCAAGTGATTAAAATGTTTCGTATTTTTAAATATATTGCAATGCACAATGCACACACATTATTAAACAGAATGATCGTGACTAAAAATTAGGGTGAGGAATTCTTCATCACCCAAATTTGGGCGAGGAAGGTTTCGTCACCCAAATTTGGGCGAGAATACTATGTAGCCATATAGGTAGCCGATACCCCTTCATCACCCAAATTCGGGTGATAAAGTGTTCCTCACCCAAAAATGCGTATTGATCAAGACACTTTCATTCTCAGTGATCCTTCTTGCTAGCTAGCCAAAACTCCTATGTGAACTGTTTGACAAGGTTGTGAGGGGCGGTCAATTTGAATCCGTTACACTGGTAAAATTAATGCGTAGCATTACCCTCTGTTTTCAAGCGTAATCAGTTTACGCTTGAAATCAAGCGTAACAGGCTCATCCGCCAAGATTTCCCCTATCTAAATGCATGGGGGGATTTCCAGAGTATGCTTCATTTCAAGCGTAACTAGGGATGCAAAAATACCGGTAAGATTCAAAGTTACGTAAAATACGGTAAAATACCGTATTTTACCGTGTTTTACGGTAAAATTCGGTATAATTGGCTATTTTTTGTTTTAACGATGTTTGCGTGTATTTCACTGTAAATATTCGTCGTTGGGAGTTTTTTTGTGAGGAAACTACACAAAATTATAAGGGTATCGTCATGAATTATTTATTGACGGTCACAATATGTCTATCACGAGTACAAAAAAGGAACAATAATTACAATTAAGAACGGAAAAGTTCCACAGGAAGCCCAGATCGGGTACAAAATCAGTCAAATTAAAGTTTAAAAAACCCAATTCCTAATTACGCCTCACTCTTTTTGAAGACCTATTACCACCAGTAGTGCCACTGCCTGTGGAGTTTGTAGCATTAGTGCTGGCAACGGATGCACGGGTTGCACGTGTGTCGCTGCGCCGCGCCGGTGTATTCCCCACGGCCGAGGGCCGAGGCACAGGCGCATGCGCACGGCTGTAGCCGTAGCCCAATGGGAAGGAAGAAAACAAGTGCGAGCGGCAAATTCGAACCAAGAGCACCTCAAAAACCTCATTAAAAGTCGTTGTATCTTGAATAATACCAGTTTCCGTGTTTTAATTGTTCAAATATGCAAATATCTCAAACATACCGAAAAATACCAATTTTACCGGGGTCTGCGTAAAATACGGTATTTTACCTATTTTACCGTTTTTTACCGGTAATATTACCGGCCTTTACATCCCTAAGCGTAACGTCTTCAAGTTTAACTTTATGCTTGATTCAAGCATAGAGTTACGCTTTAGTTTTACCAGTGTACGATGATAATCTGTTGCACTTTGCTTTTATTTGTGTCCCAAGTTCATTTACTTTACGAAAACATGAACTATATGGCCCAAAATCGAATTTTACCGTTAATTACCGGATTTTCAACCTCGCGGAAAATAACGGTAAATTACCGTTATTTACCGGTAATTACCGGTAATATTACCGGCCTCCGCATCCCTAGCTCCAGATCGGTGGAGCCCCTAAAGTGTACTATTACCGGCAACAACTTCATCAAGGGAATGAAATGTTTAGTGAAAATAGGACACCTGAACTCACTGATTGGCAGCTCCAGCGTCTAGCTCAGAATGACGCTTTTACTACTAAGTGTGGTATCAGGTACAGAACATGTTTGAATAACATCTCTGGTTTTCGTGTGGAAAAAAACAGAATTTTCGCCCCACAACATAATGGTCCAGAGGGTGTGATTAGGATGATCATTCGCCTTGCCTTGAGGCAGTTCATCTGTGTTGAAGGTTTATTTTCGGTGCAAGAACTTAACCAGAGAATATGGGCCCAATGAAGCCGTTTGCATGCTTCAGGAATGAGGGGAAGAATTGGCCCGTGAAGAGACATGTCGCAACATGCAACAATTTTATTAATCCTTCTGAAACAGCAATGGAGTAGGTGCAAGTAGCACAGGCTAAAGTTTGGGGTACTGATAGCCCTGACATTGAAAGAGAAGTTAAATTTGTCCAGAAGACGTCTGCTTCTGTGGGCACACTGCCTATTGCTGTGCAGCTGCTTGCCCTTGGGTACCAATGTGATGATGAATTGTTTGTTGCTAGGGCTGTTACAGTGCATGGATTTGAGTATCGACGGGGGGAGTTTGTAATGTACAGCAAAGCATCTGATAACCCTGATGACTTGCCACGGTTTGGCAGGATTAGGACTGTCATTGACCCCCAAGTCAATGATTGGATCCTCCTTGGTGTTCAAGCATGGCACACTAATGGCTTAGTGGAGCGCTTTAATTCATATTCAATTTCTTTGCCAGAAAATGCACCTACCCACTTAATTAATATAACTGACCTTCCTCTACATCCACCCATCAGCAGATGGAGAGACTATCCTTCTGATGCTACTTATCTTTGTCTCAAATATTTGGTTTTCTGACTATTTGGTGAGTTGCATGCTACTAGTTCTGTTGTCTGTCATTATTTATTACTTTTATAGTATTAAAAAATTGCACGAATTGGTATATAGTCATGTAATGTATGCTTTTTGTCTTTGTTTGTTTGTTTGTTTGTTTGTTTGTTTGTTTTTTTTTGGTTTTTTTTTGGCTGGTATTTTTTGTGACTCTTTCAGTGGCTTCCTGACGTTTGGAACTTCTGCAATCATGTACAAAACTTTACCAGTTATCCGTAATCAGGTCACCCCTCAGTTTTTGTTATTTCTTTGTTGCAGGCAATGATATTGATGGGGACATGCTGTTGGGCTTCACTGATACGATTTTGATAGAAAATTTTGGCAAAGATATCAATTATGCTCAAAGGCAAACATTAATAAAAATTATTCAGAAATTTGGCAATTCTACTCCTTCTCCTGGGGTTCTCATTATTGAAGATGGAGTTTCTATTTCATCCATATCCGCGATCACTGACAACTCTGAAGATCTTGTATGTGTTCGTATTTTTTATTCCTATATTGAATCTTTTCTCTTTCAGATATGTAGTAATTACGACTTTCTGTTTACGTCCAGGGGGTTCGTGAGTTGGGAGGATATATTAATAGTGATGGTCTTCTTTGTTCCAACGATACCAATGACGTAATAATGTATGAAGCAAGGCCTTGTATCAGTTCGTCGATTATTACGAAAAGGAAGAAACATGAATCAGAAACTGCTAGCTAGAGATCAGCTTCCACAGTGGATCCAGATAGTGTGGTTTGTTGCCTCTCTTCTTGTCACATGTCAAAGTCTGATGTTGCTGCTATGATTCATTCAGGGATTTATTTATGAAATTTTCCTACAGGAGCCTATGGATGTTATAGGTATGTTAGGGGAAACAGAAGCTGGCCGAAAGGTTCGGGATTTCATTAAGGAGAAAGGTAGATTAGACATCACACATCAAGTTTCACTTATGCGCATTCTTTTTGAACATGTTAACACGGGTCGAGAAAGCCCCTTACAGTAGTAAGTCCTTTCGTTACAGCAATAATTTTTATTTCTTATGTTTATGTGTTCTTATCTTTCCGTCTTTCTATCGTGGTCTATCGCCTGTAGCTATCCTGAGAGCAAAGTGAAAATAGCTATGGCCAAAGGAATAGCAAAAGATTTTCCTGAGCTAGCTGATGAAGGGGATTGTCCTTGGGTAAGTAAAAAATCTTTTGCCTTTTTTAAAAAAATTTCCTTTACATTGCAAATTTTCTGTATTTGAATTTTTTCAAACTTCCTTTTTTTGGCAGACGTCCTGGCTTCGCATAGTCAAGACAAAATTTGAGACAGTGCAATCAGCATTACCCCCTGAAAAGAGAAAGAATTCTAAAAGAGCTTCGTTTCATAAGTCAAGTAATGCTTAAGGTGATAAAGTTAGCTCATCATGCACTGTTGCTACAAAGACACCAAGTAATAGTCAAACTGAACCTGATGAAGTTACTAATTCAAAGGTACCGCAACTTAACTAAAGAAACTTGTTTTCAAGGTGTTCTGTGTTATGTTTCCAATTATTATTTGTAACTTTCAGAAATCTTGGATGCGTGATGCTGTAGCAACCACCAAAAATAGGGACGAAATAAGTAAAGCTTTACATGACACAAACCAGGGGAGACGGAAGTGGATATTAAATGCAAAACCAACTTGCACTGACATTTTGGCAGAATACCCCCACCTTGCTACGTTATGAAGGGGCAATGGTACGAAAATTTATTTTGTAATTGACTTGTATAATTAAGGTTTTATCTTTCTTTTATTTTTATTCTTTCTCTTTTGTCACTTCTTTTTTATTCAGATATCAGAAGAATTCTCTCGGATTGAACCATTGGAAGTTGATATAGTTCCCAGGTTTACCAAGATAGCTAATTTTATTCTGAAACATTGTTCGCTTGTGAAACCTGCTATGTTCACTGAAGTCATTTCTTGATTTGCAATTGGTAGCCATATTTCAATGGATTTTATATTTTAATTTTTTTGGAGTTCTCTTACAGAACTCTTGTCACTACTTGTCTTTATTTTTCAGAAGAGCTGCAGGCCCTTGTGCTCCTGCCGAAGCTTCTGACCCTCACTCTCAACTCAAAAACTTCATCACAGGACCATTTGGAGCATTTTAGATTGTTTAAAGAATCAATTCAGAAATTTCCGAGTATCGCTTTGCTGCAAATTGTTCCAGTAAGTAAATCTCTATACATTCAAGTTCAAGATTTCATGTAGAATTGTTTTTCAATTTCTGAATTTGTTCATGTATATAGAAAGGAACAGATGTAGAAAGCTATGACTCTGTAGATACACGCGGAAGGATGTTCCATCACCAATGTTTCCTTTTCTTCTGTGGACAACTACAGACCGTCTGACAGGCAAAATGTACCTCAAAATTGACAAAAAAACATTCCTTGTTGGACAAAAATGCTTTGTTAAGGTCAGGCGTTTAGACTGGTCAAACATTATTTCTGCAATTTTCATGGCTGCTGGGAGGATCAAGTTCTCACCGATAGTGTGTGGTTTCTTTTGTTTTGCAATCAGAAACGAGACTTCAAAAGACGCTCTCAAGGCTTTCATAGGTACAGTCAACCACTTATGAAACCCCTCCCGCTGCGTATTACTTTGCGCAAGGATTCTCTGGAAGTACGACAACGGCTTCGTCACGAGCTCTGGGTGCTTGGTCTCCAGGTGGCGCTTGAGCTTCGCCGCCTTCATGCTCTCGCTGGCCAGCAGCTGGTTGCAGTTCACGCAGCGCGGTCGGCCCTGCCCCTCCACGACGTCGTAGGTAAACCCCAACGCCAGGAAGTCCTCCGAGTACCTCCTCACACGCCCAGGCGTGTTTGGAGGGCGGCCGCGCTGCTCGTGGATTCTAAAGATGCGAAAACACGACTGATTCTCTGCGGCAGTCCATTTTTACACTCGTGTGCATACGCAAATCTGATGAGTACTTTAACTGCTTTTACCTTAGATTTTGTCTGTTTTGATTGTCAATATTAGAGCGTGTGCTTATACGAAGTTCTTTTTAGTATTTAAAATTCCAGGTACTCGTGCGAACAGCTTCGATCAAACACTTAGCACGAGCCGTTTACTTTCGGCGCGAACACTGACAAGGTTCTATGTCTTGCCAGTCCAGAATTTGCATGTGGAAGTGTGCTCTGACCTGTTGGACATGGACGAGGTATTCGTTGAGAATGAAGAAGTGCCACCAGAAAGGACAGGGCCTTATGTGGGTCAGTGCTTTGATGATTGGTTGTCAACTGAAAAGTTTCTTGGGTAGTATTTTCACGGGTATCTTTGTGTTTGGTTAGTAGGGGCCGTCGAGATTACACTGTTTTTGAGTTCGACATCGCAATAGCACTCAAAATTTCTTTCTCCTTGTCTCACACACTAAATTACTTTGTAGGTTTTTATGCGCGACCGCGCACGAAATTAAACATGCACTTTGTAACGCACGAATTGATACGTGACAGTGCACGATTTAGTGCGCGGGTATGCAGAAAATCGTGCGTTCTTGCGCACATTTTTGTGCGCAACAAATGCATGTTTAATTTCGTGCGTTACGTATGCACAAAAACCTACACAGTAGTTTAGTGTGCAGGAAGAGCTTTGAAAAATTGACTGTGACATGTATGTTTATGTTTAGAAATGAATTCTTTAACAATAAGTGGAGTTTTGTTGGAAATAAGATGCACCTTAACATGACATCCCACTTTCCACGTCCTGCGAAAGAACAATACATTTAAACAGGGCAACAAAAGACGATGTTTCACATTGAACAGAGAAATACATACGATTGAGTTTCCCTCTCCCCACGACCATAGTTGATTCGACGTTTTCCCCCACAAGGACAGGTCAGAGTTATATTTTAAACTCTAGATCAGCTTTATACAGGTCGTTCCGACCAATCGAAGAGAGTTTCTCATTTTCTGTATTAATGGTGTTAGAATTACCGGTAACCCACTGATAATGGTTCTTTACAGCAAAAGCATCTGTGTCAAGCATACAACACAAACATTGGTGTTTTTACAAATAGGGATGACAAAATTGAGCTAGAGCAAGAAACATATCAGAATCAGAACACTTCAGAAGTAAAGGTTCAATTGGTGGCAACAGGACCTCCAGCTGACCTAGCTGGAGGTCCTGTTGCCACCAATTGAACCTTTACTTCTGAAGTGTTCTGATTCTGATATGTTTCTTGCTCTAGCTCAATTTTGTCATCCCTATTTGTAAAAACACCAATGTTTGTGTTGTATGCTTGACACAGATGCTTTTGCTGTAAAGAACCATTATCAGTGGGTTACCGGTAATTCTAACACCATTAATACAGAAAATGAGAAACTCTCTTCGATTGGTCGGAACGACCTGTATAAAGCTGATCTAGAGTTTAAAATATAACTCTGACCTGTCCTTGTGGGGGAAAACGTCGAATCAACTATGGTCGTGGGGAGAGGGAAACTCAATCGTATGTATTTCTCTGTTCAATGTGAAACATCGTCTTTTGTTGCCCTGTTTAAATGTATTGTTCTTTCGCAGGACGTGGAAAGTGGGATGTCATGTTAAGGTGCATCTTATTTCCAACAAAACTCCACTTGTTGTTAAAGAATTCATTTCTAAACATAATCATACATGTCACAGTCAATTTTTCAAAGCTCTTCCTGAGACAAGGAGAAAGAAATTGGCTCACCATCAACTTTAAGACAATTTGAAATTGCTTCTTAAAGCAGGAGAGAAGCCCAGCACAGTACGGACCGTTCTCAGGGAACAGGGCTGCGGTGAAGTCTCGAGTTGTTACTGTTTCGTCGAAACTTTTTTCTTCTAAATAATCTAAAAATATTTCCTCTAACATGTTTTAATTCTTCTAAGAGTTTATCATCTAACCTTATTTCTTCTAAACATATATTGTCTAAACTCTTTTCATCTATAGGGTTAATTTGTATAAGTACGTATTCGTCATGGATCAAAGGACGTAGACAATCACAGTAATGCATGCTACGCAGTAGATTAGTGTAATTTAATCTTGTACAAATTCAAGGTCACAGGACATGCCTCGACGCGGCTGCTAGCCGACACTCGGCCTGGTCGCAGTGTGGCCGACACGTATGGTAAGTCGCCCGCATACGCCAGTCTTACATAGGTGATTAAAAACGATTTAACTGTTCTCGCATGGAAAGGGTACCGGAACAAAAATTAGATAAAAGTACATAAAACAAATTTATTGAGATATGATCACCAGTAATAAACTACAGATGATGAACGAATAAACACCTCCATCTGCAGCAGAAACACACCGGACTCGGACACATGAAATCAGAACATTAACACAAGGATTATGAACAAGACAAAAATGTACAAGGAAAATTGTTCAAGTAAACACACTTGACAATCGCAATTAACAAAGTTCTTTAAGTCGATACGGGTGATAAGGACGTTGACCAGTTACGCTCCCGCACCAGCGGCCGAGAGGCAGGGCAAAACCCCAAGGTCGCGAGTAAGGCGGTCATCATTTGGACCCCAACGTCAAGGTCACCATGGCGAAAGGGAGGACCGTAAAGGCATGCGCCTGTGCCCAATGTGAGCACCCCTTGCGCCCCAACGGCGTCTCTAACGCCGACAGGCTTTGAGACAGGCAACTCAAACAGCACAAACTGCAGAATACTGGTGACAAGTTGCACCAACGACACTGCCCCCAGCGGCGCAGCATTCCAGTGTCATCGGACCCTAAGCCGACGCCCCGCCCAAGAAAAAGGAACAAATACACTGTCAGCCACGCCGCACGGGCCCAGGCACTAGGGTGCGTCGTCCAGAGGCGACTTTCGATATCAGAGTTTGAAGACCCCTAGAAAGTTTCGTTTTTTTGTGCTGATTTCGGAACTGACCTCGGTTTTTCGATTGGAGGTAATCTTCTTGGTCCTACCGGCCAAAATGTACCAAAAAGCGGCAGTTTCTAAACAAAATGTTGTTGCGGCGAACTTGTTGGTGTTGCTTGGCGTCCTCCCGCGCCTGGAGGATACGAGCCGATTCTCTGTTCCGGACATCAACTTTGCAGCAGAGGACTACAGCGACCTTGTTGACTGGGACATTGTGGTCGTCACCCCGCCGCCGCTGCTTCGTGGTCTGACCGACGACCAGCTCCGTGACTTCATTCCAGCCGGCACGCTGGACGTGTTGGCCCTGCTCTGACACACCCAGGCAGGAGAGGGACAGCCTAGTAAGTACCAAGACATCGGCCAGGAAAGCCATGCCTAAATTTGGCAGCAAGAAGGACTTCAACACAAAGTAAAGTCTGAATAGCACCCGCGGGTGGGCGGGGCTCGGCGTGCAGGCACCTCCTCGTGGTGAGTCCTGGGTAGGCATAGCGTAAAGCTTGCTGAGCTAAGACCAGCACAACTCGGGCTAGCGGCCCACAAAAGCAACATTTTTTTTTAAAGGAAAAGTTGCATATTTTTTGAGGTGTAGGCAGCGTTCGCACCTGATCCTCAGTTTAAATTTCGTTTTTATATTGTTGCTTTTGGCGAATGTCACCTAAAAGGAACACCAGTATGGGTTTTGGGCCGGCGAAAAACCGAAAAAGTTCCTAAAGGCGCATTTTGGTGTTTTTTCAGTTTTTCTTAAAAACGTTTCCCGCTGCTGCGCGACAGCTGAAATGCGTCCCAGCCCTCCGCCGCCCAACTTCCGTTCTTGTCTTTGATAGTACCCAACACTTTGACCGCATAGGGCACCGAAAATCGAACGCTGGGGGGTCTTTGAGGGCCAAAAATATTCATTTCTTGGAGTTTTTTCACGATTCTTTTGTCTTTCAGGCCCCGGCATTTCCGCTCGGTGGGTTCCAGTTCGCACTCATATTTTTTTTTGTGTTGTGTATACCCATTGGCACCGACAACAACCATCAGAATTACTCCGGGACGTTTCAACACAGAATTGAGCCTGAAAAATCGCCCTTTTGATCATTTTGTTTAGAAACTGCCGCTTTTTGGTACATTTTGGCCGGTAGGACCAAGAAGATTACCTCCAATCGAAAAACCGAGGTCAGTTCCGAAATCAGCACAAAAAAATGAAACTTTCTAGGGGTCTTCAAACTCTGATATCGAAAGTCGCCTCTGGACGACGCACCCTACCAGGCACGGCCCAGAACCCCAGGAACTCTGCGCGCCGCTGGGGTCAAGGCCGGTTACCACATCCTGCAGCACGCCGCCAAGCAGGCAGGGACTCTTCGCGCCGCTGGGGTGTGCGCCGGTTAGCACGTCCTGCAGCACGCGAGCCACGCCGCCTAGCAGGCAGGGGCCCTGCGCGCCGCTAGGGCGAGGGCGGAGAGCACGTCCTGCAGCACGCGAGCCACGCCGCCAAGCAGGCAGGGGTTCTGCGCGCCGCTGCCCAGGCACAAACCACAATCCGCAGCACGCGAACCACGCCGCCAAGCAGGCAGGGGCTCTTCGCGCCGCTAGGGTGTGCGCCGGTTACCACGTCCTGCAGCACGCGAGCCACGCCGCCAACACTGACAAAAGTTTTCGTAATTTTACGACAAATTTGATCATGAATGCTTCTTAATTTTTACGAATGCTTCGTAAAATACGTTTTATGAAACATTCATAAGAAAAGGATTACGAATCCTTCGTAATTTTTTGGAAAAATTGCCTGAAAGTGACCGAAAAGTACCCAAAATCTATGAGTTGTTCGTAAAATAATGAACCATTCATCGTTAAATTTTTCGTAAATGTACGATTTTTCAATGGGGAAATACTGTACAAGGATGGCTCATTTAAAAAACCTTATGAAACATTCATAAAATTACGAACGATTCGTAATATTATGAATAGCTCATAGAGAAAATTATGAATTATTCATAAAAGTAAGAATAATTCGTACTTTTAAGAGAAAAATTATGAAATATTCATAAAATTACGAGTGATTTGTAATATTACGAATGGCTCATAAAAGAAAATTATGAATCATTCGTAAACTTACGAACAGCTCGTGATGCTCTAACGAAAAAACTAGGAAACGAAACATCCATAATGAAATATTATGAATTATTCATATGTCTTATGAAGCATTCGTAAAAAAAAGAGTTATTCATAAAAATAATGAATCATTCGTCATAAAATTATTCGTAAAAATATGAATGTACCATGGGAAAATACTATACAAGAATGGTTCATAATTTTACGACTTTTCTTTTATCAGTGAAGCAGGCAGGGGTTCTGCGCGCCGCTGCCCAGGCACAAACCACAATCCGCAGCACGCGAACCACGCTGCCAAGCAGGCAGGGGCCCTGCGCGCCGCATCCTGACACGCGGTCAGCCATGGGATAGGCAACCCAAATAGCACACACACTGCTGAACATGAACAGTGGTGACAAGTAGCACCAACGGGTCCCTGTTTTCACGTACCATCGTCGCAGGACGACTAGCCAGAGCCAGGCATCGCATTGAGCAGCATGGTGCTCAGCATTGCGTACCCATTCAGCAAATTCCTGGACAGTAGTAACTTGTAACACTAGCAGGGTCTGTGCGCAGCGGGGCACTCTACGAACGCCTTAAAAGCCAGTGGGCGAGGACAGAACGGCATTTTGTTTCAGAAGACCATGCAATAGTCTATGTTCTATTTGATTTGCGAGGAAGTCTTACAAGAAGCTTTGTTTTAAGCAGTGATCCAGTTTCTTCCTTTGGGAAGGGGATGCGGGATACAATTATCAAAAACAAGTTTTGGTGAAAAATAAGGCTGAATGGCATGTTGTATTCAGGAAGTGCAGGTTAACATGATTCATTTATTATTGTTTATTGCTTAAGAGAAAATAATAAGTGATTCTGAATTGTAATAAATACCTAAGTTTATTAATAAAAGCGCAGCTATGTAATAGTTCTGATATTGCTTAGATCCAGTGAATTAAAAATAAATAAATTGGGATTGGTCTTGAATTGCATTTAATCGGACAGACTTCAATGATTATTCCATGATCTATTTTCCTGACAAAATTGTAAGCTTGAAGCCCTCTTGCATATGGTGCTCTGACCCTCTTTCAAACTAGTAGCCATTCACAAATTACGTCACACTATTTTGCTTGATTTAAGAGGGCCCCACCCCCACCCTATAATTCACGCGGACAAATTAATTTGCTCTGAAATCTTTGAAAGTGTAGTGTCACACTTGGTAGTGGCCCCCGGCACCCTGTATTGCCCTGAGTTGACACTGATTACATATTAGATCCTAAGCAAACCAGAAGCTAGAAGCAGTTTAATTGCTTTCGCAGACCTTGATCAAGAAGTGTCTTGCTCATCCAAATAGAGTTACAAATAATAACTCAAAGGTACCTCGATATTCATTTAACCTTGGACACACACACTATTGAAATAAATGCAGTGGCTGCACTGAAATAAGACACGTTGCTGACTTGCAACCAGAATCTAGTTTGAAGCGAGCCAGGGCTGGATAGAGGGATCCGATCAGTTGTCATTCACAAGTAACTAGCCCGATTCGGTTATAATACTACTCATAGGGATCTGAAAACTATGTTGAACGGCATCATTCATCGGCTTGACTTACCAAGATGTAAGGCAATGAAGTCCAACACTTCCAACATTGACGGCTAGTTTTGAGGTTCTAAATGCGCAGCTGTTGACATCAATGGACCATGCTTCGGGCTGTTGACCATTCTTACTTGAGTGTCTTGTCTTTCTGTAGAACAAACATGAAAGATTAGAAAGTACTTATAAGAATAACACAAGCGAATGTCTGAGCTCCTCATCCTCACCTGCAGACCATAGAAGATACTCGGACAGTCATAAGACTTGCGTTCGATGTGGTTAGGTGCATGAAGAGAGGAAATAGTGCTCTCATGCAAGGATGACAGACGATGTGTCAGAACTGGAGTTCCAATCTGCCAGAGACTCGAATGGGGAATCCATCATACAGAAGTCTGAATAGTTTTCTTTGCCTGCAAAAGAAACAAAGTCATTAAGGTTGGAGGTTATGGTACACATAGAAAGGAAACGCTCTAGTTTCGTCAATGCGAAAAAGTTTTCACTTAAGAAATGACCCAAAGCTAAAAAGTAGTACGCTAAGCATGAGATCAAAATATCTTCGAGGGCTTTAAGTTTTAAGATCTGCCTATTCTTGATGTAACGGCACTACCCACACTCACCTACGACAATCCTCATCTCGAATCGAAGCAGTTCTTGAGCCGATTGCAACGGACGAAACGTCACAAAACAAGCTGTCCGCAAGCGCTTCTAAAACATATCCCCTAATGTTCACTCATTGAATTAATGTAAACCTGAAGGAACCGCCGTATGTTGATTACAAATTCAAACATGTCGTCCATGCGCCCGTTACAGTTAACCACCACCACAAACAGATGAACGGCGAAAATTTTGGGTGCTGCCAACGACGAAATATGCAGAAACATCATACGGAACGGCTTTTCAAGCAAAATGTCACGAAATACGAAAAAAAATAAGGAGCGTCGCGGAAAAAAAGGCCAATCGGCGGAAAGTAGCCGTGACTAGTTTTTACCCGCCATTTGACCTTGTCATGTAGCCCAATCTGGCCACACTGGGTTTGGCCGTTTAAGTTCCGCCTTGTCGGATTCAGATTCAGTTAGGTGCCAAATTTCACTGCTGTCAGCGACACAACTCTTTTATTTTTGTGCAAATTTAAGGGCAAATTATCAATTTTTCTTTGACTAATTTGGTGAAAATTAAAGAAGCCGGTTTGCTCGTTTTTTTTTGCCTTTCTTTTGAGATGCTGCAAGTGAGTGAGTGAGAGAGAGAGAGAGAGAGAGAGAGAGAGAGAGAGAGAGAGAGAGAGAGAGAGAGAGAGAGAGAGTGAGCGAGTTCGTTGGGAGCAGAAGCAGAAGCCATCTCGGTGCATCTACATCAGCAACGTCGACGGTTAGAATTTCAAAACAGCAGCGTTGCGTTCCTTTTCAATTTTTTTTAAAAATATTGTTCTTGTGTCTGAGAGGCAGAACATGACGAGCCAACTCATTCCGCACTCTTGGACGTGGACACATCATGACTTCTTCCAGCACCATCCTAACCTCCTTGCACAATGTCAAAACATTATGGAAAACTCTATGGCGTGATATGACTTTATATGTGTGATCGACCTCATTTTTTCACTCATTATTGATGCCTGTTTGTTCAAGTATTGTTATTCTGTTTCCAGAAATGGATAGAGGGTTTACTCTCCATTCTGAAGATGCTTCTCTTGACAGTCTTGTGAAAACCGAGCCAGTGGAGGATTTAAGTCTTTTGTCTTACCTTGGAGGTGCAATTATGTGTTCTCATGAGAATTTATTTTTGAATACAGCTTATCTGACTTGTTCTTATCTTGCCTTCTTTTCCTTATTTTCACTTAGGGATTTGACAGTGATTCCGTGAAACCTAGGCCGAAGGATGAACACAAGACGCTGGATCAATCCTCCCATGGAGATGATGCTGGGGCAGGGACAACTGAGAGGAAACAAGAGGTAGTGTGACATCTTTCCACATTTGATAATTTTCTCATATTTCCCTACTGGCTCGAAATTTCAACATGTTTGTTTCTCTTCAAGGTGTTGCGACAGATAACGTCTGAAGACTTCATAAGCATCCTGGATCTCTACGACCTCTTAGACGAGTACAAGAAAATGTGCCTTTCGTCAATGTCAATACTCTGCAGCCTATCTTCATGCCATGCAATTTTGACGTGTGAAATATGTGGGCAGCAGTACATGGTCAAGTATGACCGTTTGTTCGAACTATGTAAACACTTTGAAATGGCACATCCTCATGATGCAACAGAGCTTATTTTAGATGCCATGAAAAGGTATCACAGGTTGATAAGTCATATTAAGAAATGTTTGAATTTTGATTATTGGTACATTGCTCAGCATTACCAGCCCAACAAGAGGTGCATTGTCCTTTAACATGGTAAAGCAATATTGTACAGCCAGCCAGCCAGCCTTATGTTTCCTCAAAGCAACATATAAAGTGCAATATTCCTGAAATGTGTCCTTGAGTAGTGTGAAGTGGGAAGGTGTGTGTTGCAAAGCGTGGCTTCCCACTTGCTCTTATAAAAGGGAACAGACCAGTCTTTTTATTTCACTGGTACTTTGACAGAGTGGTGTAAGTCCACTTCATCACCGAAACTGCTATTATTTTTGAAGACTTTTGGGTCCGCCCTGCCAAGGAATAAAACCACCTGTGTGAACGATTTTGAGTTTAAGGAGCAGATCCGGACTTACAGAAGAAAGTAAATAAATGGTTAGGCCTTTTGGTTTAACAGAATAGAGCGGAGCTGCAACGGCAATGACTGCTAAGTAGGCTTATTTTAAGGATCATTGCCGTTGCAGCTTGCACCATACATATGCAATCAACATTTCAGTTTATTGTCCAAGCTCTCCAAAATACAAAATTGGGTAACTGTCAAGCTGCATGTTTTTCATTCTGGCAAAATTGCCTTTTTCAAAATAAAAAAAAAAACATAATAATTTGCAAAGCAAAATGAGACAAATCAACACAGTGGATACTTAATTAGGACATTACACACTCATGTCTCAATTCAACTTGTGCTTAGTTATAAATTCACAAATGACTTTATCTTTCATTTGATTGTCATGATGCTTTTTTAAATGTTTCATTAAAGGAGTCTTCCGCATTGAGGACCATGACACACTGCAGAGGGGACATATAATTCTGGGTTTTATCATATGTGCTCCTTCTGATTGACTGAAGGCGCCTACCAATGATGAAGATTTGAACACATTAGGGTAGTTTGTCCCCGGAACTAAAATTGAGTTTAGAAAATAGACATCATCTAGAGCGTCCCTGCTAGCATTCTGTCAACAACTGACGGTTTTTAAATTCCTTTTTCTTGGTAGCTGCCCGCTTATGAATGTCAGTTATTTCCTCTTTTTTGTTTTGTGTTATTTTGGGAAACTCTGTCACTTTAGCATAAAAGTGTTGGAGAAATGCTTCTTCACCATCCTCAAGTGCCTTCAAGCTAGCAAAGAGAAAAATAATAATGATTCAGATTGTTTATCGTAAAAACTGAACTGAACACTTACTCTTTTACCAGCAATTTGGTGTGTCATCATCTGTGGTCCCTGTAAACGAGCGCATTTCACAAACTGACTCCGATTCATCAGGCAGCAAAGATGATACATCAAGTCTTGTGAATTCAAAATCAAGAATCCCTCCCTACAAACACTGTGACTCAGATTCAAATAACCGTGAAGATGATAGTTCAAGTTGTCTGAATTCAAGATCTAGAAACTCTGACAGAAGACCCAACCAGCTAAGTGACTCAGATTCAATGGACAGTGAAGATGATAGTTCAAGTTGTCTGAATTCAAGATCTAGAAACTCTGACAAAAGACCCAACCAGCTAAGTGACTCAGATTCAATGGACAGTGAAGATGATAGTTCAAGTTGTCTGAATTCAAGATCTAGAAACTCTGACAAAAGACCCAACCAGCTAAGTGACTCAGATTCAATTGACAGTGAAGATGATATTTCAAGTTCTGTGAAATCAAGATCTAGAAACTCTGACAAAAGACCCAATCCAGTTTTAGACTATTCAAGTGAGCTGGACTTTGGAAACAGTGATGATAATATTTCCAATCCTAATCTTAAGCAGAACACTTAAGTTAATAATGAGGCTGTTCCTACTCTAGATCAGAAGGATAAAGAGCCTTTGACCAATACTTCCTTTGGCCCAGATGCTAAGAATAGTATGTGATGTGTTTCATTGAGAACCTTTTGTTTCTAGTAATATCCGGTAACAATAGCCATAATAATGCACAAGCCTGTCTTTATTTTACAGCACCTTCTACATCAACAGGTATCAAAACAATAGAACTAATTCCTGGCAAAACGAATATTAATGTGCCATCTAACAATGGTGCTGAAAGTAGTGTCTTTGCACGAAATCTCTGCTGCAGTTGTGACCAGGAGGCGGGACACCACCACTGCACAGCATGTAAGAAAGTGGTACATGCAATTAGACCCTGCTCAATTAGGGATCCATCTATTGAAGAAGGTTTTGGAAAAGGCCGTATTTGCAGTTCTTGTGCAGGTATGTCTTCTATAATTGTTGATCTTGTTTTTACCTTGGTGTTTAATTTTAGTCACAGGTTTCTTTATTTCATACGAAAATGATTCTTATATTCTAACTGACAATGAAACTGAGACTCTGGAAGTACTTGAGTATGGAAATAATAAGAAAAAAAGTATGCGAAAATTGCCAATTTAAAAATTTAAAAAAGAGTTAAAGCACTTTTTGAATGCCTCATTATTGGGTCTCAATTGGTACACTAACGCCAAAATTTCTGTTTGCAGATGATAAAAATCAAGTAGAAGTTGGTTTTCAGCTGAAAATCCTGAAAACTAAGGGGAGGCCTAAAACTACCACCAATAGACGTATGTAACATGAATTTTAATACCTGACTTCAATAATTATTGTAACTGTACAAGCAATACTATTTTTGTTGAAATCTTCCAGGTAACCTGGTTTGGGATTTTAATAGCCTAGCTGATGGACAGCCCAATGTTGATCCGTGCTGTACTTGCACAAAGGATTCAAGGAATGATGCAACGCAGTGTTCTCTTTGTAAGAATCGCGTGCATGCCTCCTTACCCTGCTCTTTAGAGTGTACAGAGTCATCGGATTTAAGGACCTGCAATTACTGCTGTGGTTAGTATTATTCATTTGCTCGTGCAGTTGTTTCATTGTCACGCATAGTCATTTCATTTGAAAAATTCTATCTGCTGGTGTTGCAGATTATACTTACGAGGAATGTTTTGGGGTTTCACGTCCAAAAAATACTTAAGTTGAAGGAGACCCGTACTTTTGCTTTGGTTGTGGAAAGCTGCTGAAAATGTAAGTTTGTTAATGTTTTTGTGAGTTTGTTGACTTTCCTTATGTCATCGCCTTTACAAGAAAAATAATAATTCTTCTCACAGTTATATTGCTAAAAATCCCAAGCAACTGGCCAGAAAGAGTGACCAATATTATGGGTGTCCAAGAAAACTAACATCAAAATGCAAACTTTTTTCTCATTGGGCTCCTAAACCAAAAGGGCAGGGCAAACCTGTTCTTGATAACAATTCATACATAGGTGAAAAAATTGTTCAAGTATTTCAAATTAATTCTTTATTTAAGAAAAAATACTTTTGTTTTCCAACTTTAATCTTTTGTTCCTTAGGTTTCCATTTGGACGATGAGGGTGACCAAACGATAAGAGATACTCAAATTCCTACTGAATGTAAGTATTTTTTTTTTTGTTTTTTTTTTTTAAATAATTTTTAGATGTAGAGGATTTTTAGGACTTATGTTGGGAGTTCTGTTTATGCAGTGGGCATTATAATGACAGTTGATTCACACATTTTATGTTATTTCAGTTGTTGCCACAGTTTCAAGTATACACCAAATATGGTTGCAGAGTGTCTGTTTTTTTTTTCGAATTAAGTCTTACATTTATGACAAATGCTTACATAATAATAATCTCACTTATTGAGAAAATGACCAGTGTATACATGTACCAGTGAATACATGGTATAAGATTTAATTACTCAACTTGCAAAATTAAAAGTTACTAGTCAACTTATGAAAAACAAACTCAATTAAAAACCTGTTTGCAACGTGATTGGTGTGGACTTGAAAGAAACTGGCAGTCCTTCTGAGGACTACGGACAGCCCTTTTTCAGGGCTAAATATGAATGAGAAAGTAACCTGCACCTTCCAATAACCACAATTGGAGTTCCATGAGGGAAGTTTGGTGTTTTTCTTGTCTGTTAAGAATGCAGTTTCTTAAACCTTTGTTTAATGCCTGTTTGTAAAACCCTTTTGGTGGGCACAAATCTTCGGTACTCAATTGCTTATTAGTGTATGTGTGGTATGCACTCAATGAAAACAGCATGAACATCTTGTCAGCATAGCTTTTTTGCTTTTCTTGCTTTTCATTTGAAGGGCAGAGAGCACATTTGTGTGAGCCAAGTCCTTTTGATGTTGTCATTTGCTGGTTCATAATGCAGCAGGTCACATTTTGCATGTGTCTGTCTTCATAGTCAAGGCAACCTGACGCCTTTCTTAAATATTTTGGTCATGCACTATCAGTCTTCCCCACGTTTGATTTTCAGCTTCCAAACCACAGCATCTCAAGAGGAAGGCAGAAACGCAGATTACAGATTTGAAGGAACAAAGTATTAAATTGATTTTAAAATATAACCTGTTTACTCTTCTATAACTAATCATTATTTTTACGTCTTATCTTGTTTGCATTTTTGCAGGTAGCAGTCAGATGACTTTAGAAGATGGTCGTAAGATCAGAAGGTCTCAACGCCCACCTCAGAAGAAAACCCCCTACACCCCATCTAAGCCTTGAAGTGCATGTCTGATTTGCTTATTATTATTCTTATTTATTACTTTCATTTACATTATTACTATACAAGCATTTTTCTGTCTTAGGGCATGTCAATTGCATGCTTATTCTTTTCACTTTTTATCATCAAGGATTTTTATGTCCATGGGCATATATTTTTCTTATTTATTTTAAGAAGGATTTTTATGTTTTAAGGGCATCTTTGTTCTTTTTTAATTATTTTTTTGTACCTTTTTTAGTAAGGATTTATATGAGTCTGCTTATCCTTGTATTATTTATTCTACATGACTGAATTCAATAAAATTGAATTTTGTTGTTCTCTTTCTTAATCTGAAGAATTTTATTTTACACCGACCATGCCCCATCCCACTAAGCCATCAATGCTGATGGAAGACAGTACGGCAGTGACCAATGACTAAAGGGAACCAAGGCAATGCAATAATGACACTCTTTTGGACTTAGCATTAAACATTTTATTCCAATCTATCTGAACCAAAACAACTGACAATTACGAAAACCTGCCAAAAATTATTTCTTATTTAGAATCTGCGGAGAGATTTCTCCATTAAAAAAGAATACCTAGGAGCATCCTTTGCACTTCAGGGTAGGCCAAATATGTTGTTTGATTACAAGGATGATTATGGTTACTGTTGAACATAATGACCTTCAATGTGCCTGAGTTTGTTGCTATAATGGTGAGTCCAGGTGTGAGTCACGAATCCCGCCGCCGCAGACCTACTATTTACAATACACCGGAAACCTCAGAGCAAAGTGGTGCGAATAATAGTTTTGTCTCATCTTGCTAATCCCACCAAGCCCCTGTACCAATAGTGTAATGCCTCTTGTTCGCACACTATAGGGTTAGTGCGAATAGTAGAGACATTATTGTGTGCACCAGCGGTGCGAGTAGCGGTATGTGGTCTATTCGCACTTTGTCATAAATAGCGGTGGTCACTCCAAAAAAAAGTGTCCTGTCAATGCCGTTAATTTATTACCAGTTTTCACTGTAGGTCAATTCACAGCGTTTACTGTGATTTGCTCACGCGATTCACTGCGATCTTTTTCGCGGTGTTTACTGTGATCTGGTTAACAGTAAACACTGTGAGTTTGACGCCGCTGAGCACCGAAGTACTGCAAATCAGGCTCCAATTCACGGCGTTTACTGTGGCCAGATCACAGTGAACACAGTGACCGAGATCACAGTGAACGCCGTGAACTAGTTTACAGCAAACGCCGTGAATTGCAGAACAGCAAACATTGGTAATAAATTAACGGCATTTACAGGACCTTTTTTGTACAGTGGTGCGAATAGTGTGCCGTTTGTTGTTCGCACCGGCGGTGCGAATTATGGTATTTTTACTATTGGCCCCTCGGTGCGAATAGTCATTACGAAAAACGAAACTGCACTGAATTTCATCGCCACACACAACTTTAAATTTTAATGATACCTTGAAGAAACCATACTTGCGGCACGTTTCGTCGTAGTACTTAGCGCCACAAAACTCATCGAAGTTAAAAAGGTCCTCCCCTGTTACAACGAAGGTTTTTGACATTTTCGTGCCTGCTTTCGAAGACGCTAGCAATTCAGCAAACGGCCCACATTGCCAGACAAAACTGGACAAAACCTCCAACCCCTCCAACCACGAAGACGAAGGTTCACTGCCGTCACCACCTGCTAGGAAGGTTGTTACTAGTCGTTACCAGCCACCCACAAAAAAAAAATATCATCCTTCAGAATGAGTAACTGATACTTTAGGGGTATTTTGTCCGTTTTGTGGATATTTTCGGGTAAATATGGCCTTCGGTATGAATACCGAGGTTTTCAGAATAAAGAAAATAGGGAGTAGGGACCTTGCCTGGTAATAAGAACAAGAGAAGAAGATGGCGTCGGCGTGGCGCGGAGGCGGAGCGTAGCGCCCCCCTTCCCCCTCTCCCTTTCCAAATCCTCTGCTCTGGAGGCTTTCGCTTTCATGGTGACGTATAGCACCAAGCAGAGGAAGAAACAACATAATGTCGAAAAGAAATTCCAAAGGAACCGTTGTTCAACCGTCCAGTTCCAGCCACCAGTAATTAGCCACTGTATTTCCATTGCAAATCCGAAATGCTACAAACTCATCCAAAGATCCATCTTATGATTTGTTGTTTTGTTTCAATTTCTAGGTTAGGTGATTCATGCCTCCCATTAAGTCCTAGGCAACTAAGGGAAATCTGGTCCTTCGACGTTCAATGTGGGAGTGAATTAATGGGTGCCCCTCATAGAACATGTACTTGTAAAGAAACCAGTGACAATTCGTCTGGTATGTTCTCAAAACTACTATGCTGAGCAGCTCTGTATCTTTTCTTTCAAGCTAATATGTACTCCTCTTTTGTTAGAGAACTTCAGTTTCAATGACATGAAGAACTTGAAAGTTGTCATGAGAACTATGTGGGAGAAGGCGGCTGCTATATTTGAAGTTTATTGCGACCCAAACAGCCCAGAGCTGGGATATCGCCTTAGAGTCAAGAAGAATATGCCAATGAAAGTCACCTTCAGAGCAGAGGATTCGTTTTTTTTTGGATGGTGTGCTACTGCCCCTCAAAGTGGCCCTTGCTCACACTTATACAAGAGGAGCCCAGTAGATCCATGTGGCTATATGGGAGGTCCAGCCAGTTTTCTGAATTGGTCGGGTGAGACTAGAAAGCAGTGCTCTGCTTCTCTAAGTAGACCTACAACTCGTCTTAGTCGATATTTAGTTCGCCTTGAATGTAGAAACCTTAGTAGCGGAGCTGAAGTAACATGGAACTATGGTTGCTCCAAAGAAATGCCTACATTAGGAGAATGGTTTCAAGACAAGGTAATTATAATAAGCTCGATTTCTGGCTGATATTTTTTTGGAATGAAATGATGTACTTATTGTTGTCTGTTTATAAAAATTTTAAAATAGATTTCGTTACTTTTTAGTGCTGTTCTGTGAAAACTCATCCTGAACATTCACTTCAACGCCAGCTGAGGAAAAACAGCCTTGTCCCATTCATGAATATCGAAAGTTGTACGTTGTGTGGAGTGCCTTTTGCATGTGACAACAAAGAGCGAAAGTTGCAAAGGAAGCCTCATTACGTCACGCGGACTTTCTTGGAAGTAAGTGGGATGGTCTACTCACCTATAAAAACGAAGAATTGGATGGATTGCATGTCCTGCAGGAGGCAGACAAACTAAATTGTATCCTGAATGTTCTGACAAAGGATCTAAGATGGAGCATACTACCTGCATGTAAGGTACTTAGTGCAAAGTAAGTCAAACACTGCATTTTCCATTGAGTAATTACTTTTTGCAGGTTGCAAGTGCACCATATTTTACTTTCTCCTGTGTTTTGTTTCAACAGCGATCAAGCAAGCTATGGCGACAAATCTGAATCTCTCCTGGAGGAATTCGTGAAAAGAACAACTCTGCTTAGGTCCTATGGCATGTTAGTGTTAAGAGGAGTGGAGATAATGTCTGCAGTAAGCACAACCACGACAATCCAGCACCTGCAGCCCATGCGCCAGTCCTCATGGAAATCACTTGTATGGAAAACTGGCACAAAGCCAAAACCTGGGTCATATGCTGTCCCAAAGCACCATGAAGCAGACCATACTGCATCACTGCAGGCTGCAGTGACTGCGTACTGCATGAAAAACTTTCAATCGTAGTTATTCTTTGTTCTTAAATGAAACCTATCAAAATGTATTATTTTGTTTCTGTTCATGTGATTTTTAAAAATTTGCTTTGAATTGATTTTTTTTTTATTTTAAGTGTAAACATAAAATAAATTTAAAGTTCAGACCCTATACATCATATCATGGCACATTTTTATTTACTCCGTTACCACCCTACTTGCAAGAAAAATGCAAACTTGATTTGCGTTGAGAAGTTAAACAAAATTTAGTGCCAATTAGCACCAAAATATAGGGCACATGTCAACACCAAAATGAGAGGAGGAAAAGGAAGGAACCGAATATTTTGCAGAAGGCAGGCCTTGAACTAAAACAACTATAATTGCAGTCTTGGTGAGAACACAAATAAAATGCAGTAAAATGGATGGTACAAGAAAAGTGGAGTTATTAGTAGTAACCTTAGTACTTAAACTAAACATTTTACATTGAGAGCGAATAAACGGGAACATTTCACATAAGAAAAGAACGATTAAAAGAATTGTAATTGCTGTCTTGGTAAAAACACGAATAAAATTCAGTGAAAAGGATGTCACAAACTAAAATGCCGTAAAAACGATGTTACCAAAAAAAAAAATGGCAGACAATTTTTACAATATGCAGTTCTTTAAATAAAAGGAAAGAGTTGTAAATTCTGAAATGAGAAATTACTAATAACCTTAGTGCAAAACTAAACACTTTAGATTGAGAGAGATCACACAAGAGAACATTTCACATAAGAAAAGAACAATAAAATTCTAAAATGTGATAGAAGTAATGATGTGAATACAAAACAGAAAAGGAAAACAAAACAAAAAAGAAAACAGTCTTTCTTATAACACAAACAATAAGGCATCCCTTGAAATGAAACAATTATAAAATTTCTAGAGTAAGTAATGACCTCTATACTAAACCAAATATTTTGATTCGATAGAGAACAAACAAGAAGACATTTCACATAATAAAAGAATTGTAAAAATGTACAATTGAAAAACAAATGTAGAAGCTACTTATAATGTATTGCTTAAATGCTCAATCTCCACACAGTTGTCACACCATGAAACCTTTTATGGAACCTCACAGGGATGCCAGTGTAGGACTGTTTTCAACGCTGTGCAGGTTGGACAGAGACACAATTTAAAGCATTTGCCACAAGCAGCTTCCACTGCAGTAAAATAATGATTGCACAATAAAAAAAGGTTAATTTTCAGTGACGGCGTACTCGGGCACTGGGACAACATCATCGTCATGGCGACAAATTGGGCAGGTTCCTGACATTTTCAGCCACTCCGAATAGCACACCCAGCAAAAAATGTGTTTGCACTGGCGGCATTTGTAATTGACTTTGTCCACTGGGGCCAAGCATACAGGACAATCTGTATTATGATAAAAATAAAATAAAATTAATCTCCTTCATTTACCAATTCTTCTCCTTCTGCACAATATAATGGTTCCATAGGGACAAAACCATTTGGAAGGAGACATTTTTCCTCCAGTTCGTTCAAAAGCTCCTCGTCATCTCCTTTACAATTGAGGTATGCCCTTCTTAAGGTCTTGCTGATCCTACCTTGAACTGCATTCAAGTCTTCAAATGTTCCGGAACCTAATAAAAGCAAAACAAAATGCCATTCTATTAGTTGAGGTGCAAAGACCCTAGCACATTGAAACTCCCCCGAATGTTATTTAATCAATACCTAATCTAAACGGGAAACGTCTGGACGTACCCCCTCCGGGACGTACCCCCCCTATTATTTCTATTTTTTTTTAAATATTTAATATTTAATTTAAAAACCCTGGGGCATTATGTTGAATATTTAATTTAAATAAAAATAATCGGAAAAAATATTAAAAATAATCGGAAAAAATTGGTGCGTCCTTCTACATGACTTGAGGAAATATTTAAAAATATAATAAAGTATAAACAAAATATTTGAGAGAGGTGGGCGAATCTGCGGAGCGTCGGCACGGTGACGCCACCATCACTTTTCATGACGCGCACGACCTCAAGCAAACCTAGCCTCGCAGCCTCAATCTGAATGTGTCTTGCTTCTATTCGAACACGACGAAACACACATCCGCACACACATCCGCATTTTGCTCCGTGTCAACACAGCTGATGGCGTAAACATTCAGTAATTGTGTAGTTAGGTTAATAACGAGATTAAGTAGCAGCGGTTTGAGCCAATACAAACCCCGATGCTTAAAAAAACCGAAATGTTTTCAAATCCATTTAACTGCCTTTTCAACAACCGAAGCGAAGCTGCACATCGTCGACCAGAGAACGTAAGTATAGGTTATGTGATTATTTGAAATTTGTACCGGGCTGACCAAATGTTCTACTCGTGGCTTCCGTTCGACAGAATTGGTGTGCCACTGGACAAGGGCCTTGTGGCTTCGGTGATAGCATAGAGTGCCTTCTAGGCTGCGTGATGAACATATATGACGAAGAAAATGCTCCCTGGCTGTTAGATGGTCAGGAAAGTTACGGAACCATGACCACTAAAGCAGGTAATATCTCACTTCTTATTTTCAATGCATATGTATTCTGTTGTGATGGTTTTAAAGTTGTTTTTCTCTCTTTATCATACAGAGCAGATGAAGCAATTAGAGTGAGCTGTTTGCCAACGAACCGTGTAAGACTGTTGGGACATTGGTTAACTGGTGAACTTTTAAGTTGTCCTGTACTACCAGAAAACAGGGATGACATCAATTGTGGCACTCTTGACTTAAATTTTGAAATGGTGGTAAGTTGTTTCTACCAGGACATGTTCTTTTATTTGTTATTCCAATTTTTGCATCCTTATCAAACTTTTCAACCTTGTCATGAATTGGCTTTTGGCACCCTTACAGCTTTTCTCTTTATACTTAATTTTGTTAATTTTCTTTTAAAAGTATTTCTGCCTGTTTTTAGATGCTGTACCACCACCAACCATAAGGCAATGGCTATAAAGCATTTTTTCAAGAAACTTTTGGCTCAAAAGTGTAGTTGGCGTCATTTTTCTCACAGCAATTATCACCTATGTTAAAGGTACAGAAATATTACTCACATTTGTTGCCAAAACACTTTCGCTCTCAAGAATCGTGTATGATCAGCAGTCTTGCTGGTAAAGAGTATGGTTTTGACAGGGTTTAATACTATCTTCCCCAACTACTTGCTTCTTGTGTGCTAATCATGAGCATCCAGTGATTTCCACCTCCACCATGCAAAAGATTGGTCTCATCTTTTGTGTGTTTTTTTTAATACGCAGTTTTGCTATTTATGTGGTGTATACAAATGTTTCTGTTAAGCATTGGGGCCCCTCTGTATTCTGTAGTTTTGCGTTTCTCGTATTGTTTTCTATGAAGTCCATTTTCTTATCACTTGTTACTTTTCCCTGAAAATAACTTCATCTTGAATGTACTTTTGTGTACAATTATTTTACATTATTGGTCTTGCTTCTTTTTGTAGCATTCTTAGGTGACGGCTTGTTATGATTCTCTACTAACTGCTGAGTGTGGTGTTTGTCCATAGAGAGCTGAAAGCTGCCTGTCGATTTTATTCCAGTGTATCGTTGGTCTGAAAATAATGTCATATCCCAAGGAGAACACTAAGTCACCTAAATCAAAATCATTATGACCTCATGTTACCTAGCCGTGACCTTTTCTCTCATTTTGAGCTCATTGACACATCAAGTTGACTTTTCTGCCCTCGTTTTAGCTTCATTGACAATTGTTTCTGCTGTTCTATCGATATCACAACTGAGCCTTGTTCTCTAATTTTGTGGTTGTCCGTTTTGCAGCTCCACCATAAGGTGGTTGCAGTTGATATGATCTTCAAAGACTTCATTCCGACCTTGAGCTTTGCCCCACCTGGGTACTCTGCTGTCTGTGCATGGGAAGGTAAGAATTCGAACCTTTGGTGGTCCAGGCTGTCTGTCAATTGGACTCCGGTGTATTGTTGGTCTTACAATAACGTCATATTCTTAGTGCAAATTTTTTGCTCTTTGTTTTAATGGTATCAGATGTATGTTGTTAATGTTTTTCAATGCCAAAGGTGGCCCACTGCTCTCAAATAGTTTTTAGCATTCTCTTTCCTCATTTTCCCTTTCAATTATTGCTTTTAAAATATGCTCTTGTTTTAGCCTTACGGACACTCATTCCTGTGCTTTCATTATTACAATAAGACCTGAAACACTCTTCTGGGCTGGCTGAAAATTGAATCTCAGTGTGACATTGATTTGAAAACATTTCTACCTAAGTTTTAGCTCTATGTTTTAATGATGACCAATTTATTTATCAAATGCTAAAGTATGGCCACAATATACTCATTTTATGTTTACACTTCAAATGATCACTTCATTTTGGCTTTTCTGTGGCACCTCTGAATCAATTACGCAACATAATGTGAGGTACCTTCCCAAAATGTTGCTTCTCTATTCACTTATGTTATGCTCCTCTCTGTCGCAGCTGCTAAAGGAGGACTTCAGTTCGACAAAGTTCTGGCAGCCTGACCTGGTGCTGTGCTTTTACTGCCTGCTTTATCTGAACACCAAGCTTATACTTCAGACTTTTGGTATAGGCTGCCTACCAATTGGATTTCAGTTTCAGCGAGATCGAAGAAGTGTTCAGGTTTTCTGTTAAAGTTGTATATTTGACACTGCATTGTCTGGTTCCAATAAATGTTTTGATTTAAGCTGTAAGTTTGTAATTTCTTTTAAAAACCTAATGCAAACATATTGTTAGGCTGAGGAGGGCAGGTCACACTGTTAGTGCTAGAGATAACAATTGAACTTGAAATGTCATTTACTGTTCTCAACTTACATGTAAGATGAAATAGTGCTATAGGCCAATGAGGTGGGGGGGGGGGGGAGGGGGCATTGTGGTTCCTTGTAGAGCGTTGTTGCTTGCATGGTCGCGCCCGTGCGACAAGTATGGCGGGTCAGCCACAAGGAGGAGTAAAGTAAGCCTGTCAGGCACACCCTTCAGTTCCTCGTGTACCGCCGTGGAAGTGCAACTTGACGCCTGACGGCTGTGGTGCCGCCCACCAGTTCACTTTCAGCCACCAACACTGATTCAATTGTCCCGGCCAGGCCCGCCCAAGAACCGGCCCCGGCCGCCGTGTGGGTGACAGACGTACAGGTGCGGGCTGCCTTGACGAGCTCTGACGGGTGGGCTCGACGAAGAACAATGCGGTGCGAGCACCGGGGCTTCCGACAGAGAGTGACGTACGCACAGACCTTTGGGCTGTCGCGCCTCTGGCATGTCGCGCAGGTGCTGCCGGCCCTCAAGGCCGTGGCCAAGAACGCCGTGCGTGCAGTCGGCAGGATCATGTGGCGCGGACACATGTTCACCATGGCTTACGAGGTAGCAAGCACGCCGAGGGACAGCGGCGGCTTAGGCCTCCCGAACGTGTTCGACAAGTGCTACGCCCTTCTCCCAGGACGGTGGCAGGGCATCCTGGTGGACAACCCCGACACCTTCTCCGCCGAGTAGCCGCTCCTCGGGGCGGCACTTGGCCACGTTTCACGCGGTTCGCACTAAGGCCGCTACCACCCCGCGTGTGCCGGCTCGCCTCGCTGTGAGGGCCATCTACCGCGTCCTAGGTAGAGAGGGCCCCGAGCCAGTCCCCCGCGTCGTGGCCAACACCCTGACACCCAGTGGGCCACGGCGTGGGTGTGGCGGAACTTAAGCGCCGCCGTGCAGGAGGCAGCCCGGGAATGGATCCACGACCTGGTCGCCACGCGCCAACGACTGAAGAGCATCAGCAGGTGACCTTCGCGGCGCGGCGGGGCGGGTTTGTGGCAAAAGATAAGTGAAGCGTGAAGTGGCGGGCTTCAACCGCACTAGAAAAGCGCTAGAAAAGACATTACGTAAAAATGTTTGGAGGTACAGGGGATCGATTGCCCGATCAAAGCGACGAACCTTGGCCGCTGAAGTCCGTGAATCTGATTTAGAAACACAACAGGCTTGAACCTTACTACTGCAAGAATCAGAAATAATCAAAAATTAAAAAATGATTGTAAGCTTTGTGCGCCATATCCAGGCTATCGCGTGCAGCTGGCCTTCTCGTTCTTCAACCTGGCGGCCTCCCAGGGCTGCGTCGACGACTACCTGGAGGTGCGCGAGGAGCACGCCCTGGGCGCCGTGCTCGGCTTGTTCTGCGGCTCCGACGCCATGCCCACCAACGTGTCCTCCTCCAAGTCACTGTGGATCAAGTTCCGCAGCGACGACACCGCGCCCGGCCTCCTCGCAGACTTCGCCCTCGGTGCGTCCACTCGCCGCGGCCCAGGTTCCGGGTTCCAGCACCGGCCGGGGGGAAAAGGTATGACGGCTGCTCTTTGACTTCCAATGCACGGCGACCTGCACCTGTCGGGCCGCGACGGCCAGATCGCCTCGCCACTGTATCAGGTGTTTCAAAACCCCCGTAGAAGTTGGAAGTTATGCAACCTGCTCGACGCCGTGCGATCGGGCTTGCCTATGCGCTGGTCGGCGGGCGCCGGGGCGATCATGGGTTGCCACTCGTTCACCAGTGCAGGTGGGTGACGTCCGCCTCCCCGTTCCGATTGCGCTCGGCTGGCCTGGTCACCCGGCACAGGTGGCGCCAGCGTCGTCAACCGGCCGTCCCACAGTGGGCCAGAAGACCAGCGCAGGCGACCAAAACTCTAGACGGGTTTTAAGTTCCAGAGTCGCTAAACATGACTCGAAACGAACGTGTGACCCCACCAATGGATTCCTCGTTCGGAGAGCAATCCAGTGGTGGGGTCACACGTTCGATTCGAGACCCATTTAGCGACTCTCGAGCTCAAAACCCGTCCGGGCTTTTCACCGCCTTCACCGGTCTTCTGGCGTCCGTCAGTCAAACCACCTCGGAAGATGTCGCTAGCTTGCCGCCGCCACCCGTGCCGGGTGCAATCGGAACGGGGAGGCGGACGTCACCCAGCTGCACTGGTGGACGAGTGGCAACCCATGATCGCCCCGGCGCCCGCCGACCAGCGCATAGGCAAGCCCGATCGCACGGCGTCGAGCGGGTTGCATAACTTCCAACTTCTACGGGGGTTTTGAAACACCTGGTACGCGCAGAAGGCCGACCTGCAGTGGCGCATCACGGCCACCGCGGCCATCAAGGATCAGCATCACCATCAAGGACCTCAACACCGACAACTTGAGCGAGGACTACGACATGGTCTACTTTGCGCTACGGCGCGTGGCCGGGACGAGTGTGGGGGAGTCAGTCCTCAACCCCCCAAGCAGCGGCCGCGGAAGTGGGGTGCAGGGGGGGGGGGCAGTTGAAGGCCAGTCCGGCCAGTTGAAGGCGGTGGCCAGCTTGCTCGTCGTCGCCGCGAATAGTTGGACCCCCAGCAGCAGCAGATTGTCTTGCTTGGCGACGGAAAGCGGGAGCTGTGCGCGCCGCGGCCATCCCCGTCCCCATCGCCCCACGGGACGGGCCGGCACCGAATTCCTGCAGCGGGTCGAAACACCGCGCCTCCGCAACACCACCCATACAGGCAGTCGTGGCGGCCCCACATACATGTCTAGGGTCGCGATGCACAGGGTGTGCTCGACGAGGCTGACGGCGTTCCAGACATCCCCGAGCGCCCCCTGCATCGCCGGTGGAGCCCTGCTATCGTACATCCGGTGGAGAATCTTGCGCTGAACCGCCGCCATGCGTCACCCCAAGCGCCCGTCGTCGTTTGAGGTCCACGGGCCGAAGGTCCTTGATCGTCATCCGGGCACGTCGCACTGTTTTCACGCCGCTGCAACGCCTGGCCACGCCAGGAGGTCCTCCCCGGTGACGTCGCACGCCCCCAGTAGATCTCCGCCGCCGTCTTGCCACTCAGCCGACGATTTGCTGCGTGCGCGGTCCTTGAGGGCGGCCAGGATGTTCTCCGCGGCGTACGCCCGCAGCAAGGCATCGCAGTCAGCTGTCACCAGGGCCGCGGGCACGACAGACTCCACAAAGCTGCTTGTTTGGTGTTCAGACAGCCCGTCCTGCTCCGCTAATTGTTGGGTTGTTTGCTGCTCAGACCTTCTGGAAATGCATGCCACGCTGCAAGTACGATGGAGCCGGTTGCGTCTGCGAGATGGTTAAAAAAAAAAAAAAAAAAGCCCATACGAAAACGGTCTTGTTTATTTTTCACCCTCTTTTCAAGTGAATCTTCTATGTCTACGTTTATTAACTGTTGCAGCAATGTGCCATGTACCTACGGCAAAGTGCGCCAGGCACTTCTCGACGACGGGGGCCGAGCCCAGCCTGGGGCGCGCGGTGGGCAGGGAGAGCTGGCCGCACGACAAAAAATAGAGAAGGCCTTCCCCGCGTCCGTGGCGGTGCCCGACCTTCAGCGCCAGGGGTAGTCGACGACGAGGTTCCGAGTCCGGCGGCCAAGATTCCAGACGTCAACGTCCGAGGGGCTTCCCTACGATGTCCTGAATCTTTCGGCTCCGACCCGAGACCCGAAGTGGCCTGAAGTGGCCCGAAGTGGGTGAGGTAGAGTGAGGTAGAGCCCCGCTCTCTTCCCCACCGCCACCCTTCCCCCTTCCCCGCGGCGAAGGCGGAGCTAGCCGCCGCTGCCTCGTCCGCCTCGTCCCCGTCCCACGCCAGTCGCCGGCCGGCTGTTGTGGGCGGAGGACCTATGTGGCATCGATCAGCTGTTTGGAGCTGGCCTTTTTTTACCATTTTCACCAGCCGCGACAGCAGTAACCGCAGCCACCCCCCAGTTCCGCCTGTTTGTCTCTCTTCACACAGCTTCTCCACCCAGGTAAGTTACTGTGTCACTGCATGTTTGAATCCGAGCCTGTCCCTGCTGGGTCAATCATTCCTATGGCAGCAGTTCATGAAGTGATTACTGCTGAACTAAGTTTCCATTCATAGAACATTCTACCCACTAGAAATCAGTTTCTTTTCAGACTTAAGTAGAACCTCCAATTTTTCAATATTGTAAAGGGATCATGAGTCCTTGCTGACTTACCAGTCAGAAAGAGTATTCGAGCCTCCAGCACAGCCAGCCAGCCTCCCATACTCCTCCACTTTTTGTTCATTCTCGTTATTCTTGTTTCTTTCTGATTGTTTCAGGCCTGCCGTTGAGTTTTGTGATTGTGCGCTGGGCCTTGGTGCTTCCTGTAGACAAGGAACGTTGTCTGATTGAGCAAGAATGTCACCGAGAAGAAATCTGTTCCTTTCCCTTTGTCAACTTTTCAAAGGTATATGTGACATTTCTGTATTATGACATTGATTTACATAACTTACATGATTAACATAATTTTGCAACCTTTTTTTTCTTTTATGTTAGGCTTGTTAACGATTTGTGGCATGTAGCATGTCTGACTGTTGACTGGTGCTGCTCTGAAAACCTTATGCAGTCAAAGGCCCTCCTGTGCACAGCATTGGTGCCTGGAAATTTTCCACTGTGACTAGTAATTTTCAGTATAGTTGTGACAGTGCTAAACAAACAGCTCAGGTAGTGATTTTTATCTTGATTCCCCCTCCAAGCATTTGTACCCATATCCTACATACATTTTTGCTTTTAATTCCACATTTTTCGTCCTCATCTTTGCTTTTTTCCTTTTTCCTAATGCCTAAGTGCTATAACATCTTTTAGAGCTTTTTTAAAATTTTAATTGCATTTATTTCATGACAATGTTACTGTGATGATTAATTTTGTGAACATGTCAAGGGCATGTGGTACGTTTCTTCTGTAATGTTGCGAAACCAGTCGCAAGTCATTCTTCAAAGATTATAATAAAATCGACAATCTTTTAGCCACTTGGAAGATTACTTGAGACAGGAACTCAATTTTTGTACATTTTTGTTGCAGTTCTTGTCTCTGAGAAGCTAAACCTCAATGGAAGGAGGACCTGACTTGTTTTTGACATTCTAATCTCTGTGGTGAACTGATGCTGACGGTTGTCATTAATATATTTAATTGATGGACCCAAGAAAAAAAATAGCAGCAAAACACCTAAATATTTATTGAGCTACTACGTGAATGCCTATGCTATAATGAGTTTTCTACTTACTAGGCTTGTGCTTGTGTGAGACCTTCTGTTTGAGCCTGCTCCAAATCTCTCCAAGAGTGCACCGCTTCACCCAAAGGCCTCATCTGAGGTTTGTCGATTTCTTTTCTCCTGCTTCTTCATGTGTCACTGTTGCCCACCCTCTATTTTCAATCACTATTTTATTTTTGTCAGGACCTTCCAATTTTGAAGAGGATGGTGCTGCGTAACTTAAGAGAAGCACCAGCGGCACATCTATATTTGACATTGGCTACATGTTACTGAATAAGTCATGGTTTATTGTTTCGTTGCCGTATTCTTTATCTCAATGTTGAGGGAACCAACCTGTCTTCCAAATGTGTAGGTAACTTGAATTTACTTTGGCTTCTCCCCTCCTGTTACTGTTGATGTAAACGTTGGTGTTTGATTGTTGTTTACTTTTATTTCTTTTGGTGGTATGTGATGGTGGATGGAAAGCTGCAATGGACGATTCACAACTTCACAACGGTCCAATCTGTCAAAATGACGACTGATTTCCTTCTGCTTCTGTTTGTTACGAGGAAAAAGTGAGCCTCCAGTTGTTGAATCTGCCTTCCATTAGGTAACATGAATTCATGGATTTTATTTTTTCCCCTCTTACCTTTCAAGTAAATGTTTGTCTTAAATAGTTATTCCCTGTTTTTCTTCTACAGGTGTCATATGTTCATGAATGAATGAATGGAGACGATTTACGATGATTCAATTTGTGATGGAGGCAACTTGATTTCCTTTTGCCACGAAACTAGTTAATTTTTAAAATTGTTTGCGTAGAATATTGAGTGAAAACTGCTGATTATGTTTGTCTTTGAAAATGAACAAATCAATCTATAGACTTGTATTTTTGTTGTGAAACCAGGAGCATCTGCAAGGTTCCTGCATGGTTTCTCAGAGCTTTCCCTTACTGACAGAAGAATATAATGACATCTGTTTTGAATGAACAAAACTTAAAAAAACTATCAGGTTCTTATGAGTTATGAAATGACATTGTATTAAAGAGAAGTGTTTGTAACAACGTAATCCCCTCTCTCATATTTCTTAATATCCTTTAGACCCAATATGGAATCTTACAAATTAAGTATCATGTACCTATGTTCTGTCCCATTTCATGCCCATTTTCAACTGACCTTGACTGAACTGTAACTATTCTACAGAAATAAAGCCCTTCAAACCATCAAATGTCTTTCCATTTCCAAGACTTTCTCATGTATACGAGTTATCTACTATGCAGAATGGTGCACTAGACTGAGGTTACCTTGAGTATTATAAACTTACGAGTCATTTCGTGTTTGCACAGAAGGAGAGAGGGAAGAAATTTGATCAAATGATGGAATGAAACATTTATTCCTATTAAGAATGACAAAGTAAAATTAAGACAGACAACATTACAAATGTTTGAACACAATTATAAAGACAACATTTGGAAATGTTTTGATAATACGTCCTGTGGTTTACTAACAGGATTAAAACGAAAATATGCATAGGTCTACAACATTACAAATGTTTGTAAGCAACACAATTAAAAACAAAATTTGCAAATTTTTTGATGATACCTTCTGCGGTTAAGTAACAGGATTAAAACGAAAACATGCATAGGTCTACAACATTACAAATGTTTAGGAGCAACACAATTTAAAACAAACTTTGGAAATGTTTTGATGATACCTCCTGCGGTTTCCTAACAGGATTACAACAAAAACATGCATAGATCTACAACATTACAAATATTTATAAGCAACACAATTAAAAACAAACTTTGCAAATGTTTTGATGATATCTGCTGCGGTTTACTAACAGGATTAAAACAAAAACATGCATAGATCTACAACATTACAAATATTTTTAAGCAACACAATTAAAAACAAACTTTGCAAATGTTTTGATGATACCTCCTGCGGTACAGGATTTTAAAAAATCAAGCATAAATGTGGGTATAAGATTAACACAAAAAACAAAAAGTTATTGGATTCTTGCCGTGACTTCCTCAAAATTGGACTAGCCAAAGAAGTTGAAATACTTTTGAAATTCTGAAGAGCACAAGGGGCATTTCTTATTTAGCTGGCTTTTTTGTCCAGAGACAAGGATCCAGCGATCCAAGCATTTTTTGTGGAATAGGTGTCCACAGGTGGTGCACACAAATGGTCCCATTGTAGACTTGCATATATGGCACCTTGGTACATCAGGCGATGTATCCTCATCGCTTTCAGGGGCAGCAGGCTTAGGCTTGTTCTTACTTCCCTTTGGACGGCCTCTTTTCTTTGGAGGTCGTGCCTTCATTTTCTTGCTTTGAGGCTCAAGATCCTCCTCCTCCTCAGACTCTGCCTGCCTCCGCTTTCTCTTCAGCCGGTGTGGCTCCAGCAGGTGCTGATTCCTTGGCCTGTCACGATCAATAGCTGGGTCCTGATCACGTTCATCCTGGCTCCGACTGCTTGTTGGCTGATTCGCCTCCATGTTGTAGGACCGGACATGAACTTTGGCAGGTGGGTCGTCGTCATTGTCTTCCTGTTCGTGCTTTCTCTTAGTCTGCTGAGGCTCCACCCGGACAATTCTAGACCTATCATGAATCTCTACGGGCACAAGCCCTTGAGGAGTCTGCATGAAGTAGCTTACTCCCTCCACATCTTGATTCTGAAATTGTTGAAATAGCTGATCTGCCGGAGGTGACACAGTTATATCGTCGTCATCACTATCGATATAGATGAAATCTTCAGCAGTAATCACTGGAGGAGTTAATGCCCTGGAAGGGACAGAAGCAGTAGATTGTACAGGTGATGGTGCCCTGGAAGGGCCTGCAGCGGACTGTAGTGGTGAGGCTGCCCTCGAAGGGCCTGCAGCAGGCTGTACAGGTGAGGCTGCCCACGAAGGACCAGCAGCAGGCTTGACAGGTGAGGCTGCCCTCGAAGGGCCTGCAGCAGGCTGTACAGGTGAGGCTGCCCACGAAGGACCAGCAGCAGGCTTGACAGGTGAGGCTGCCCACGAAGGGCCTGCAGCAGGCTGTACAGGTGAGGCTGCCCACGAAGGACCTGCAGCAGGCTTGACAGGTGAGGCTGCCCACGAAGGGCCTGCAGCAGGCTGTACAGGTGAGGCTGCCCACGAAGGACCAGCAGCAGGCTTGACAGGTGAGGCTGCCCTCGAAGGGCCTGCAGCAGGCTTGACAGGTGAGGCTGCCCTTGAAGGGCCTGCAGCAGGCTGTACAGATGAGGCTGCCCACGAAGGGCCAGCAGCAGGCTGGGAAGGCGGTGGTGGCCTTGAAGGGCCTGCAGCCTCTACAGGTGCTTGTGGTCTCGATGGGCTAGCTGAAGAGAGTGCTGCGAGACTTCGACTAAGGTTTGCCAAGAGTCCTGAAAAAGAAAAAGTGGATAAGTTTTGGAAGAATAAAAAATAAGCATACAATGAAAAATGGGCCTTACAAACACTTGAACATACCAAAGAATTCTCCAGGCATAGGCATGCACATCATGACAGGTACACGAGGATCGTATTGGCCCGGTATTCTGATGTTTCCAAAGTTTAGTGCTGAATGAGCAGAAAAAAAATTTCACATAGGTAAGCAATTTACAGAGTACAGAGAAAATGCTACAACATCTGAAGCACTTACCAGATACAGCAGGCACCAAGGAGTTGGAGTGATTAGCCAAGTGTCGAAAATTCTCCGCAGGCACTACAGCATCTTGGACGACAGGCACTGGATTCACCACAGGCACTACAGCATCTTGGATGACAGGCACTGGATTCACCACAGGCACTACAGCATCCAGGGGGAGAGGCACCGCATTGTCAACTGGTACAACAGCATCCAGGACGACAGGCACTGGATTCACCACAGGCACTACAGCATCTTGGACGACAGGCACTGGATTCACCGCAGGCACTACAGCATCCAGGGGGAGAGGCACCGCATTGTCAACTGGTACAACAGCATCCAGGACGACAGGCACTGGGTTCACCGCCGGAACATCACCATCCAGGACGACAGGCACTGCATTGGGTTGGCGACCCTCTCTGGAGATATTTAGAGAACTTAATCTCTTTTGACGTATGAAGTTTAAATCCATGGTGACAAACCTGCAACAAAATGTACGAGCAGATTAAGAACAGGCTGATCGGGCAACTTCAGGGCAATCTAAAATAATAGTTCGCAGATGCACAACAACACTGGTGTCCTTCCCTGCGACCACGCCATCGTCATGAAATGGAGTGAGGTTAAGACACGCACGTCCAAAAAAGAACATTTTTGAACGCTTGTTTGAAAAGCACGAAAAAGTATCCACATTTAAGAAACAGAGGCGAATGGACCAGCATTTGCGCTCTTGAGAATCAAGGCTACGTGAACACGTGTTTCATATAACCTATCAACGTCATAACAACGCCAGATGTAATCTTGAGTCTGACCCAAATATCTGAAATCTAGTGCTCAGCTCAAGATTAATGCATTCGAATTAATACGGTCAAGAGATTGCTTGAAAATAATATGGCACCGCCATTCGATCATCCCGGCCACTGAAAGCGATTCATAGGCGTTACCCCCCACGAGAAACTCTTTCATAGAATGAATTAAGTGGCACGAAAGTGGATTTTAGTAACATCCCTACTCAAAAGTAACAATTGAGAAATAGTCTAACATTTCTTTTATGCTTACCTCAAGAGGAAACTGTAAATCAGGGGACGACACGAGGACCGACCTGAGCAAGAACAATGGCCAACGCCGGTTACGCCGGGACGCAGTCTTGAGTAGTGTTCCGGAAACAGTTACATCCAGCAGGCTCTGCCAGGGCGGATTAGCCCTAGAAGGCGATGGAGAAGCAGACGATGTGTACATCTCTGCCGAATGATGTAGAATTTTCGTAGAATTTTCTAACGTTAGGTTCATGTGTGTTTCCATTCTACACTCTAAATTACTATGTATTTTTTTCGTGCATAGCTTTGCACGGAATTGAGCATACGCGTGAAATGCACGAATTCGTGCGCACAAACGCACAGAGTGCTGCATAACAATGCACATTTTTGTGCTTAGCTACGTATGAATTCGTGCATTTCAAAACGTACGCTCAATTCCGTGCAAAGCAATGCACAAAAAACTACATAGTAATTTAGTGTGTATAGTAGAATGTTTAACTAATATCTTACTTTCCTTCAGAGTGCCTACTGGAGGCACCCGATAGAGCTACAAGATATGGTTGATATCTGGTTTAAGACAGGTTAGGTTGATTTGACCTCAGCCAATTCTAAGTTGTAATACAATAAACAATCCGATCGTAATTCCTTAAGAAGTCTAGTCAAAGACCGTGAACAGCGGCTTTACCGTCTGCTGCTCTGCTAAATTGTTGACACCATGGTCAGCTCTTCTAAAGCAGTGTTTGTTTGGAGATTTTGTGTTGTCGGTTCCTTTTGAATAAGTCGTTTATTGTGCACTATCAATGATTTAAGTGAGGAAATAAATCAGTGCTCCAAGAATGCACCTTTCATTTCATAATGTACATACCTCAATGAAAATCTGCATATTCTATTAGTGGGCTTATGTCTTGGAGAAGGTCCTAGCTCACCTTATCAGAAATGTGTTATATCCATTGTGAACTTTTTTGGCATGAAGTTCTCTGTGGTTTTTCAATTTACTTTGTCTTTTATGAAGATAGTACATATCTGAGGTATCAAGCTTTATATTTTCCGAGTAGCCATGACCCCCTATTAAATGAAATGAATCTTTTTAAAGAGACAGTGTGGTAAACAGATTACCAAAAGAACGAGCTGTGAGCATCAAGTCAAATTAGCATTGCAGCTTATGCAAGTGCCCTTTCCCTTTTAATAACTTCTGTGGAATAAATGTACCCAAAAACTTCTTAACATTTGTAAAAAAAATAAAGGACAAAATGTACCTGTTACTTAGGGGAAAACGTGCTTTCCTTCAAAATATACCTGGTTTAACACGACCCAACTACTTCTGAGAAACCATTTTTAAATGAGAACGCATGTGGACTTATCCTGAGGGAAGTTTTTTATTGACCAGACTAAGCATTCTGGTGCATTCTCCAAAATGTGCTCAAAAAGCTAACATCACCATGCAAACATGAAATATGTGCATCACAGTCAACGTTAAGAATAGACAATTTAAGCAGGAGTTCATCTTTGTTCTGCAAAGACAGGACATATATGTCATGCTCCTTCCAAACTACCCTACTTATTTTGCATGGTTCACATTTCATAACATTTACGTGGTGCAAATAAAACAAATCCAAGGACACGACAGCAAATAACTCTTTCAATTTAGACTAAAATCAATCTTATAATTATGCTTAGAGTAAACATTACAGACAGTAAAGCAAGGTTGAATAGCAAACACTTTCTAGGGAAAAAATGGAAAGGAATTGAATTCAAACATAAATCACTAAGGCTGAAAGAAAGTTACTGCAAACCGACATTGAGCAGAGCACTTCTAAAGAAGACACTACTGGACAATTTGAAATAGTCCAGACTGGGTCATTGTTGGTATCTAAAGGCACCACCAGCTCAAGCTCCGTGTATAGTTCAATCTCCACCTTCATCCTCATCTTCATCCTCATCCTCATCTTCATCTTCATCCTCATCTTCATCCTCATCTTCATCTTCATCCTCATCTTCAGAATCTTCACGATTATTGTTGCGAAGACCATAATTCACAGGTCCCAGAACAGTGTACGACACACCATGAAGAAACCTGCCAGGTGTAATCTCATCCCTGATTAGAAGTGATGTCATTCTAATTACGTGAGCATCATTTGCAATGACCCTCCATCTTCTGGGACCATTCACTGCTCTTGCACCTTCAACAGCTACCTTATCACACCAAGACAAATGCTCAGCCTCAGCAAAACCACCTGTAAAAGAGAGACCATCCAATAAAATATCTGGAACAAAATCAGAACTTTCCGCACTGTTCAACAGTCTCACTATGCAGACTAGAAGAAACTAAGACAAAAGCTCGCAAAAAATTATCTACTTAAACTATAATATGTGAGATGTTTATGGGCCTGCAGCATCATATCAAGTTAAGCACTAATAATAACTGTGTGATTGAACTTCAAAAAATTAGTCTGCAAATCTCATCCCTTATGGTCAGGTTTATTCATAACTGAACAGGAAGCAATGGCAACACACATTCAACTTTAAACACCTTTTTATGTCCTTTTGCTTTCATCGCTAATTTATATGCTTTCAGATTTACTATTGTTGTAGGCTCAACTTAAACGACCCATGAAAATTGCAGAAGTGCGGGTGGGCAAGCATTTATTACATACCCAGGTGGTCTGGAAATGAGTTAAAAGTTACAAGATTCTGACAAATTTCTGTCTGAATAGATGCATGTAAATTATACATACTACTAAACAAAAGGGGGAAAAATGTGGAAAACTTAAACTTCGAGAAAAGTTTGACTGGTTAACTTAATACTCACTGACTACTCTCCAAATATTGGGTCTGTTCTGAGGAAGGACATTGCCTAGTGCATGATTGTCACTTTCTGAAAGATTATTGGTCCTTTCAGGAAATCCATACACAGAAAGCTCGTTGGTCCTAGGCAGCCATTCACGGCGGAAATAATCAAAAAGAGGACCAAGAAGTTGCCCCCAACCTGAAGCTTCAACTTCCACCCAGATCTCTTCAATCCCTGTCTCAATGAGGATAGCAGGTAAAAGTGGAGCCCCACAAAGGCACCTAATAAAAGTATGCACTATCTCATTCTCAGCAGCAGTTGGTGCAATTCCAAGTTTTCGTGCTTTAGAACTGGCAGACTGAAACAGAATTTTTAAAAAATCATGAAAATTAACTTTGTAGACAAAATGAGGAACTAAATTATAATTCAAGGTTATTAGAAAGAGTTAAGAGTAATTCAATTGAATAGTATCATGACCCAAGATGTGTAAAAGCATTGTCTATTCTAGTCACCAATTCCCATGTCGAAAAAAGTGTCAGTGTATTGGATCAAAAATTATTCTTTTAGAGAGTCAATTACAATTGCCAAAAACAATTTACTTCTTTAAAACCACACACACTAAGTATAGTACTCACAACAGCATAGTGCCACAAGCAGCCAGCAATATCACTATCAGGAAAGGCTCGTCTCAGAGAGTTAATCAAAGCACGCTCAAAATCAGAATGAAACCTTGCTGGGTTTAGGCCAGGAGCTAAATTCTTCACTCGCTCAAATAATGCGTCATAAGCCACTTCTGTTCTTCTACTCATTAACACCCTCATAACAGCAATGACCTGAAATAAACAAGAAGACAATTAATACCAAGCTGGTATTAAAGGATGGCTCGTTCTTTACATATGTGATTGTGGGATGGAAGTGTATCACTGTAAGGAAATTTTAGGGTACCATTGGAAGGCTGAAATGGGTTGTCAGATGGTGTGAAAATATTATTCATTAACTAATGAAATTACATGGCAAATGTAAGTAAGGGGTAAAGAACGAGTAAAAATTGAAACCGACACAGAGGACTGACAACTACCACCAAAAAAGTTGTTCTTCCAGAAAGATCTCCACAAAATAAACTGAGGTGACTAACTGTCCAACTTCTTTAAGAATATTATGAAACAATAAAAATACCTACCGTATCATTAAAATTGGTAACAATATTTAGGATTTGGATTGATTTGGGTTTCTTTGGTCGTTTTTTGAAGGTCCCATCAACATGAAGATTTCTCCTAGATTGAAGGAAGTGCAACATTCTTCCAGAAGCAAAAATGACAGACACAGATTTGTTCTGAATCGCACCACAGACACCACGAAACATGAAGTCTTGACCATCAATTGTTCTGCATACTGCTTCCATATCTGGCATACCTAACAGAACTCCTAGGTGAGCCAAATTTCCGGGTATGCGAGGGAAATTAGAACTTCTAGCTTCATACAGAGCGGAGTGCATTCTAGCTACAGTAAAGCGGCTTGCTAAAGCTGGATTGTTACACCTAAAATGAATAAATGTTAAGGTTAAATTGAGCAAAAGAACCTTTTTATTAAGTTTACAGCTTCAAGCTTAGCAAACCTTAACTTAAACCGCCTCAGAATTTGGCGAACGCTGCCCTCTCTCACATTCTCTCTTGCGTGAGTCACGATTTCTCTTCTGAGAGCCAGATCTTGGGGTAACAATCGGTCTCGTTGGCAAGTATGCGGCTGCAGAGGCCTCAAAACTCCAGTTTCATAATTTACAGATGCGGTACCATGGCATCCAGTTGAATAATGCCGACATTTCAATCTTGCTCTAGAAGTGCGCCTCTCACGGACGTGATAGTAGTACCCATCACCGTTGAAGAATATGTGACTGTTCTGTTCCCTGCCCTCTACCGCCTCAAGGGCCACTTCAGCTCGCTCTAGCACCGGGGGTTGCTCCATTCTAACCTGCAAAACAACATTGAGTTATATTCAACCTGCGACTTTGTCACTGAAGTTTTATCAAAATAACAAAACTAACGCTTCGCAGAAGGCCCTCGCGGCACTCTAGGAAGGCAAGGCGTCAAAGGTTCGGTACAACACACAACGTGCAATTACTACCACAGACCACAGCCAAACACTTTACACAAAACAAAGCTTACCGGGGCGCCTCAGCCAGTCGATCAAGAAAACGAAGCCTTCGGACGGGGTAAGGAATCTAGAAAGTCAGTCTTCAAGAAACTTCACGAGAGACTTACTCCGCACGACACACGCCACACACGCCCAAAGCCTCAAATGCTATGAGAAGTACAGCAGTCATTTCCTTAAAGGACACTGCCAACAATGACCACTGCCTTAATAAAGTAGTTGAGGTAACGCCGGACAAGAAGAAGAAAGGAAGAAATGCATCAAGAACATGGCCACCGGAGGCTCCTGATTGGGCCTAGCAGCCGACAGAGCCCTTGGCGGCAACTACTCTGTTTCTGAACGAAGGGAGCTGCTAGCATTCCATCATTTTTTGTTTAATCAACTTTCTTCCCTCTCTCCTTCTGTGCAAACACCAAATAACTAGTTCCATAAAATACACAAGTACGTACATATGAGAAAGGCTCGAAAATGGAAAGACATTTGAAGGGCTTTATTTTCAGTAGAATAGTTACAGCCTCAGTCAAGGTCTGTTGAAAATGGGCATTGTGTGAGATCTATGGAAGGATTACCTAGATAATTAATTCATAAGTTATATTTGAATACTGGGCACTAAACTGATCACACTAGGTCAACAAGTCCAATCAGGAATGTGCCAAATAAAGTAAAATCTTTTAAAATTAAAATATTTATTAATTTATTGAAATAAGTCCTTAAGACACTATTATGTATGCAACTGCCAATCTTCTGACTTTGTTTTGGCTACATCCACACCCCGTTCTAGTTCGCTATACACATCTGGGCACACAAAAAGGTGCTCTTTTGCCAGTGGTGAGTGGGTTTTATGCCCCAGACTGCCCGTTCTCTGTTTTTGCCCTCGCCAAGTGTAAGGTTAGGTTAGTTGGTAAATTGTCATTGTTGACTCTGTTTTGGAAACGTCCGACCCCGTTCCAGTTCCCCATATACATCTGGGCACACAACAAAGAGCTCTTTTTCAAGTGGTGAGTGTGTTTTATGCCCCAGACTTCCCGTTCTCTTTATATGCCCTCGCCAAAGAAAAATCGTGTTCAGGGCGTTATCGAGTAATGCTCATGTGACACATCTATCTTCTTCTTTCATCCTTCATGGCGGTTGCAGATGCCACCTTTGAAGAAGAGGAAGAAAAGGCTTCGGCTGCGTCAGCCTAAGAATAAGGGTGCTCCAAGCTATGAGGCACGAGCAGCCCTCAGAAAGGCCAAGAGGCTCGCCAGGCAGGGTGGACTTGACAGTCTTGAAGTCTCTCTTCGAAACAGGTGGGTCCTGGTTCCTGTGCATCCAGTCAATTGCTACAAAAGAAAACTTTTCCAACTAGTTTAGGTTTCATTATCTAGGAATTTTTCTTGCAGTATGGTGACAAGTGGGGCTGGTCCTTCACGCACCTCTTCTGCAGGAATTACTGAACCTCAGCCAGTCAACGAATCCGAATCAGATGTGGAAGAGCTCTCCCCTTTTCTAGGATTTGATGTTCCTCCTGCCATGAAACGACCAAGGGTGTTAAGTCTCTTTGATGGAATAAGCACAGGTATTAAAAAATAAACAATTGCACATTTACTACTTCTGACTTTTCAAAATGATTGTTCTTGCAGGGCTTTTTGCACTTGATTCTATGGGTTTGGAAGTAGATGCCTATTTTTCATCTGAGATTGACCCTGACGCACTGGCTATAATCAGAGAAAAAGATTTCATGGGAGAATTGTTGAAATTGGGTGTGTGACAGCGTGTACTGAGGAGTTTTTAGATCGCATATCACCTGTCCACATTTTGATTGGAGGGAGTCCTTGTACGGAATTGTCAAAAGTTAATCCTAGGAGAAAGCTCTTCGGTAAGTTTTTTAAGTATTTACAAAACAAAAATAACTTAATAAATGTTGTCAACTTGAAAGAAATAATACATGTTAGAACACTTGCAGCAGATGGGTCCAGTGGAAGGCTCTTTTTCAACTACATCAAGGTGCTAAAATATTTAAAGAAAAAAGCAGCAGAAAACAAGCACGAGTTTTATTACCTCTTTGAGAACACCCATAATTTGGACCATTCTACCTTGGCTACAATGAAAAGGTACAATAGCTGTTGGGCACTGGTTTAATTATTTTAAGTAGTTTATGATGCTAATTTTATGTGAAATTTATTTCAGGCTATTCCACTCTGAGCCCAAGATTATAAATTCCCTGAGTTTTGTGCCAATGAGGAGAAAAAGGGTCTATTGGCATAATTTGGGTGAGTCTGGAATAGACCTGAACTCAATTTCAGTGCCACCGTTGGAAACCTACCTTGACCCTGGAAGGAGAGCAAATGTGGAATTTGTCTCCACAATTACAACTAATCAAGCATCCCAGAAGCAGGGAGGAAAGTTGCCTGCTGTTGACTACAATGAAGAAGATTGTTTGCTAAATATCAATGAACTTGAAAGAATCTTCGGCTTTCCTGAAGGCTTTACCGATAATGGGAAACTGTCAATTAGCAGGAGACTTAAACTGATTGGCAGAGCGTGGTCAGTTCCGGTCATATGCTACATTTTAAATCCTTTACTTAATATTTTCAGTAAAAGTTAAAATATATTCCAAGAGGGAACCTGGCATGTGATTGTTGTTGATTTTGATAAATGCTGTTCATTTCATCTTCATATTCTCAGGATGGCTTCAGACGCCTCCCTGAATACTCAGTAAAATAAAAGATCCACTAGCCTGGTCTTCAACTGTGTGCTGAGGCTCTTTCAACAAAATGTTTTGATTGATCTCTCAAATATAAGTCAAATGGAGCTGGATGACACCACAGACAGCCCCATCAGGTGAAAATTGGTCCCTCTCAAGAGTGATACAATGTTATATGACCAGCCTCCGACACATCAGCAGATGAGTTTATTGTATCGAAGGTTGATTGTTGGAAATGGGTCTAGAATGGGAAAACACATCAATATATTATAGTTTTTAATCCAGGTTCCATTTCTGCAAAGAGTTTCAACATCAGACAAGGAGGAACAAGATTTAAAATTTTAAACCGATAACTTTCTTGCTCTTGAGATAGTCGATTCTCTCCGATTCACAAATGGTTCATCGTAAAAGATCTGACAAATACAGGGATCAACCTAACACTAACAAGTTTGATGGCATACCACTCCTCCTATAGCTTACAGATGCTGATAGTTTGAAAGGGAACTGACACTGACAGAAATCTGAGTCCCTGCACACTACTCCCAAGGGTCAAACACAAACATATCAGAACAATGATGAGGGCGGACAGAATTGCTTCAGAGGTAATCATACCCAGTATCGGACCGTTGAATACAATAAACGGGAAAAGGACTTTGATGTTCACCTTGAGGATTTGATGGAATTGGAGAACTCCAGCCTTATGCCTCAGGCACTTTGAGGAACTGCAAAAAATAGAAACAAACAACAAGAATGAAACCAGTGCTATAAAACTGTAAAAGAGAAGGCGAGAAAGAAAAAAAAATTGTCATTAGTAGGAAAACACTAACATCTACACAGAAACAAATATTTATTACATTCCACTTGATGTTTCTGACCAAAACAAATGCTGGACACTGTCAAAGATTGATCACAAAATGAGGGAAGAAAGAAATTCCTTCATCAAATACAGTTTAATTTCAGACATTTTATCAAGTACAGCATGTACATTGACAGGAACTGTTTGGAAAAAAAAAAGATGTATAGTTGAAACTACTAAGGATTAGTAACCTCTTCTAAAAAGGTTTAAGTATCATCAGAGATTCAGCATGGATTGCAGACATTCTAGAATGAAAGTTTTTGACGGAATTCTTCTGATGTGGGGACTTGTGTAAATTATGTTCACTTCTTACCTCAGTTCTAGAGTTTGCTGCCTGCAGCCAGCCACGAAAGAGAAGTAGTTCTTTATCCATGAAGGGTTTGCAGGGTGACATTGACAGAAGCCTGATGAAATAAGAACACACATGTCAGAGGTCTGATCCAACATTATTGACCACACAATAACACACATTTAGTATGTGCCAGTGTTTTAGATGCCAGACCATCAAACTAGGGCCAAAATGCTGTCAATCAATTGTCATCAGACCAAAATTAATAATGTGAAATGACACATCACTGACCAGAATAAAAAGGAAACAAGACTGGCTTCCGACAAGACTCTCAGCACCCAATTTAAAACTTGCATATACTAGTTGAATACATAAATCAGGAATGCTGTGACCTTTGAAAAAATTCCACCATGCGGGTAGAATAAAACCAGAGTTACAAAACGACAAGAAACAAACAAGAAATTTTATAAAAAGGAAACAAAAAGCAACGAATGTTTATAACTCTTTGCAACGGGCTCATACATTCATAAAGTGTCCAACTCTATGAAATAGGACAAAAATGGAGGGGATAAAAAACACCACAGGAATCAAGAGGAGAAGAAGAAAGGAAAAAGTGAATTGCGTGGTTTGCAGACAATGTGGGTTGAAAATACTATTCCGTTTTGAAATGCTCACACGGATGCGTGAAGTTTGCACCTTACCAAAACTGTAGACTCTGCTCCTGCCGCCTGCTCAAGGAACTCCGACAATCTGATTCTGTCCAGATTCAGACAAAGCCACGAACCACGGAAAGTGCTTCCATCCATCCGAATGCTGAACCGGTAGAAAGCCTGTAACAATTATAAAATATATCAGTGGTGCAGAACTAAGATTTTGGGCCACACACGCACACATATTCAATGGCATCTAGCTATCAGAGAGCATAAGCTGTGCCAAAGTGTCCAAGTTTAACTTGAGGTGCACGGTGAAGGAAAAGAGAAGCAGTGTGTGTAAGAGATGAGACACAGAAATGTCAACGTGAAAATGCCTCCTACAACAAATTTGTTCGATAGGAACTCGACACAGAGACCTTAAGTTTCATTAGCGTCAAGACCATGGGTACAGCAACAGAAATCATGTACAGGGCCAACATGTTTGGCTTGCACATTCAGTTAATTTCAAGTGTCAAGGGCACCTTAATTTGAGCATGATGAAGACTGTGAAGTGGTGGTGAAGGCAGGGAGGTTATAGTCCTTGCATACTCAAACAATAAAGCTGCGCGACGCTCTCAAAGCAGATCATGCAAGACATCCTGTCTCTAGCATACGGCTTACCGATGTGGAGAGGTGGAGCAAAAATGATGTTTAAACGTTCAAACACCGGTGACAAGAGATGGGTTACGACACTTGCCGCTCTTACAGTTAAGTGAACGCTCAATTTCATAAGTAACGGAGAACAAGGCTTCAAACTTTAGGTGCACAGGATTCAGACACACACACGCACATTTTGAATTAAGGTAAATAGGTTGGAGGTAAATGGGCTTGGAGGTAAAACCATTGGAGGTAAAAGCAGCGTATTTTGGACGAAAGATTTTAGAGGTGCAGAAGAGGGTGCGTTTAAGAGTTGGAGGTAAAATGATTGGAGGTACAGACCCCCCCCCCCCCGTTTTCACTCAATATTCTACTCAAACAACTTTAAAAATTAACTAGTTTTGTGGCAAAAGAAAATCAAGTTGCCTCCATTACAAATTGGATCATCGTAAATCGTCTCCATTCATTCATTCATTCATTCATTCATTCATTCATTAACATATGACACCTGTAGAAGAAAAACAGGGAATATCTATTAAAGACAAACATTTACTTGAAAGGTAAGAGGGGAAAAAATAAAATCCATGAATTCATGTTACCTAATGGAAGGCAGATTCAACAATGGACGCTAACTTTTTCCTCGTAACAAACAGAAGCAGAAGGAAATCAGTCGTCATTTTGACACATTGGAACGTTGTGAAATTGTGAATCGTCCATTGCAGCTTTCCATCCACCATCACATACCACCAAAAGAGATAAAAGTAAACAACAATCAAACACCAACGTTTACATCAACAGTAACAGGAGGGGAGAAGCCAAAGTAAATTCAAGTTACCTACACATTTGGAAGACAGGTTGGTTCCCTCAACATTGAGATAAAGAATACGGCAACGAAACAATAAACCATGACTTATTCAGTAACATGTAGCCAATGTCAAATATAGATGTGCCGCTGGTGCTTCTCTTAAGTTACGCAGCACCATCCTCTTCAAAATTGGAAGGTCCTGACAAAAATAAAATAGTGATTGAAAATAGAGGGTGGGCAACAGTGACACATGAAGAAGCAGGAGAAAAGAAATCGACAAACCTCAGATGAGGCCTTTGGGTGAAGCGGTGCACTCTTGGAGAGATTTGGAGCAGGCTCAAACAGAAGGTCTCACACAAGCACAAGCCTAGTAAGTAGAAAACTCATTATAGCATAGGCATTCACGTAGTAGCTCAATAAATATTTAGGTGTTTTGCTGCTATTTTTTTTCTTGGGTCCATCAATTAAATATATTAATGACAACCGTCAGCATCAGTTCACCACAGAGATTAGAATGTCAAAAACAAGTCAGGTCCTCCTTCCATTGAGGTTTAGCTTCTCAGAGACAAGAACTGCAACAAAAATGTACAAAAATTGAGTTTCTGTCTCAAGTAATCTTCCAAGTGGCTAAAAGATTGTCGATTTTATTATAATCTTTGAAGAATGACTTGCGACTGGTTTCGCAACATTACAGAAGAAACGTACCACATGCCCTTGACATGTTCACAAAATTAATCATCACAGTAACATTGTCATGAAATAAATGCAATTAAAATTTTAAAAAAGCTCTAAAAGATGTTATAGCACTTACCTCTTTATCCTTTATCTCAACATTGAGATAAAGAATACGGCAACGAAACAATAAACCATGACTTATTCAGTAACATGTAGCCAATGTCAAATATAGATGTGCCGCTGGTGCTTCTCTTAAGTTACGCAGCACCATCCTCTTCAAAATTGGAAGGTCCTGACAAAAATAAAATAGTGATTGAAAATAGAGGGTGGGCAACAGTGACACATGAAGAAGCAGGAGAAAAGAAATCGACAAACCTCAGATGAGGCCTTTGGGTGAAGTGGTGCACTCTTGGAGAGATTTGGAGCAGGCTCAAACAGAAGGTCTCCGCCCTCACGCTCACACAGTTTTAATATCAGTATGATAAAAATCTGAAAACAAGCAATGAGGTCAAGATTATTTTCACCACTTGCGACAAAAACTAAACCAAATACAAGGCACAAATTACCTCACACAGGACTGGGCATTGTTCCTCTCTTCCTAGCAATAATTTATGCCTGGATAAAAAGCAGAACATTTAAACCAGAATCCTCCTCAGACATCAGTGAAGAACAGTAATTAATTTTCCAGGTGTGCATTTTCTGTTCAAAGGTATCCAAGCCTTATTAGTCCATTACATTTTATGTAGACCAACTTTGAAACAAAATAGGGCTCAACGGTGCGCTTGCATGCTGTGCTGCACTGCATCCTTATGGGTGTTGCCAAATAAAACATCCATGGACACCCTCTTAATATTTACAAGAAATTACTGGCAATTTAAAAATAATTCATCTTGCTGTTGACGTGTATTTGGCGTTGGCAAGAACCTCCAGGAGTAGAAAAAATCTTGTGAATGAGTACTTTACACATTGAAAAAAGAAAAGTCGTTTTAGTAGAAATTCATCCGGAACATTTTAAGCAGTGACTGCGCCAAAGCTATCTTGTCCTGCACTTTCATTTACGAGACACCTGTAAGAAAACAGACAGATCAATGAATCAGAGAGAAGACAGTCTGCTGCAGAAATCACAGAAGGCACCAAAGTACAACATGCATCACAAGTGCACAGTTAATTGACAGGCAACAAAACTAAATCTTCTGGAGTCAACAGGCTTTACTGAGTAACAAATGATTCATTAATATTGAAATGGACACTAACCTGACATTCTTCACACTGATTGAAAAACATAGTTGATATTTAGGCGGACTCATGGAATCAGGGACAGGAGTGATATAAGCACAGATGTTGTTGAAAAGAAGATCTTGCTCTGGGCTGTGTGGTAATGGGCCACTGGTGGATGTCCTCTCAGCCAGTTTAAGGGTTCCTGCAACAGAGACACAGCTACATTTTTACAGTTCAACCAGTAATGTATTCCAATTACTATGATGGTGACAGGAAATGCTTACAATGTGTTAGTCATAGGTAGAAGGCGATTGAAAAGTTTACTTTGATGAAACATTGGTTCAGATCTAAACACCACACAGCCTAGAAGGCACTCTATGCTATCACCAAAGCCACAAGGCCCTTGTCCAGTGGCACACCAATTCTGTCGAACGGAAGCCACGAGTAGAACATTTGGTCAGCCCGGTACAAATTTCAAATAATCACATAACCTATACTTGCGTTCTCTGGTCGACGATGTGCAGCTTCGCTTCGGTTGTTGAAAAGGCAGTTAAATGGATTTGAAAACATTTCGGTTTTTTTAAGCATCGGGGTTTGTATTGGCTCAAACCGCTGCTACTTAATCTCGTTATTAACCTAACTACACAATTACTGAATGTTTACGCCATCAGCTGTGTTGACACGGAGCAAAATGCGGATGTGTGTTTCGTCGTGTTCGAATAGAAGCAAGACACATTCAGATTGAGGCTGCGAGGCTAGGTTTGCTTGAGGTCGTGCGCGTCATGAAAAGTGATGGTGGCGTCACCGTGCCGACGCTCCGCAGATTCGCCCACCTCTTTCAAATATTTTGTTTATACTTTATTATATTTTTAAATATTTCCTCAAGTCATGTAGAAGGACGCACCAATTTTTTCCGATTATTTTTAATATTTTTTCCGATTATTTTTATTTAAATTAAATATTCAACATAATGCCCCAGGGTTTTTAAATTAAATATTAAATATTTAAAAAAAATAGAAATAATAGGGGGGGGTACGTCCCGGAGGGGGTACGTCCAGCATGTACCCATCTAAACTGACAATATTAATGTGAAGTTGAAGGGTACAAGAAATGCTCTTGCAAATACAGGAAATTACAATTATTATTACCAGACATGAAAAAGTTGCTCAATTGAGCAATTAAGCATCCCACTTCAATGCAAAATTCCTAAAGCACATATTAATTTTCCATGACGAAGACTGTCTCTTCCTTTCTACCAACTAAGCATCCACATGGGTCCTATTAAAATGGAGCACCAGAATTTTCACGGCATTAAGAAATCTGTGAAAAATGTGTTGCAGTTGCTTACATGTAGTCAACCTTTCAGCATTTTTAAATTTCAATAAAAGCCAACTTCAAGTTGCAAACTGAAGCTATCTGTGTGTCTTAATTGTGTGCTGCTCTCCTCTATTTCCCAACAATTCTAAACTTCTAGAAGAAACAACTGCAATAAAATATACACGATCGCTCACCTTGTGAGGTGAAACTAATCACTTTCATAAGGTTCCATCTCGTCATTGGAAGAGAAGTCACCTGAATGTGCGGGTTACATTGACATAAATTGAGTGAGTTTAAAAAAACCAAGCCACTATGGATAATGAACCCTCAACCCAATGGCTTATCAGAAGCACGCTCACCTTCAGCAACTTCTGCGTCAACTGTAGCTGATCGCAACCTCTTCTTAAGTGGCTCCGGAGGTGCTTTCTTTGCTGTTGATGTAGTTGGTTTAGCAAAATGTTCTTCTGCCTCCCTGCGCAATTTGTCAAGTGCCGCCTTACTCGTCTTTGTCTTCTTGCGAGGTGCAGTATTCTTGGTTTGCGTAGAAACTACAAAAAGAGTAACAAAAAAATATACTGCATTGTAAGCCTAAATTTTAAGCGTTATTTCTTAGCAGAGAGCTTACAGTTCCTACTAATACTTCATAAACACTAAATGATGCCAATTTGTCATGACTTACCCTTACTGGATTTTGCACTTGGTTTGGTCGGCACACCATTAGATTCTACTACATCATTTGCCTATAAAAACAATAAGAATGATTAAATAAGCTTTAATGTGAACAATGAATGCAATTAAAAAATATGCAATAAAAAAAGATGTCCCTAAGGGGACAGTACTTGTTATGTAACATGCATTAAAAATGTGTACAAAGAATAACACATTAACTTCACACATTATATGAATGACACTGATTTCCCAAAATATGGGTGTGTCCTCAATAACATGCATGAAAAACATATTGCCCTGCTCACTAATTAACTATTTCCTAAGAATAGCTTAGGGACTTTCAAATACACACATACTCAAAACAAAATAACTGTAAACAGATCTACAAGTGCTTGTGCGTAGAAATGTAATTCAACTTACATCGCGCTGCCCAGGAAGATATAATGATCCACAGTTTTGGGAGTTCCCCATGACGAGGACAGCTGGGTCATCCACAGCTTCTTCATCAGAAGTGTCTTAAAAAGGATAAAAAAGAAAACATAAGACATAAATCACTGGTCATTTGACAAAGTGGCGTAAGTCCACTAGGAGCCAGATTCATTCTTCGTGAAAATGTTTTGGTGCAGCTACTGATCAGGAAATCGTTCAGAAACATTGCAGAGTTGGTTCCATATGTACATCTGGTCACTGTGCTTGGTATAAGTATGGTCCCAATTATGTCAACAAATTTACCTTATAACATATGCCTTTAAAGCAATTATAGTAAAACTAAATTTTCTTTCAAAGGCATTTGCTATAAGGTAAATTTGTAGACTTATAATCAGGACCGTACCTACACCAAGCACAGAGACCAGATGTACATATGGAACAAACTCTGCAATAATTCTGAAGGCTTTCCTGATTAGTAGCTGCACCAAAACATTTTTACGAAGAAAGAATCTGGCTCCTGATGGACTTACGCCACTTTGTCAAATGACCAGTGAAATAATGGTACTATAACAGTTAATAGAGGGAACCTCAACAGTTAAAGTTGCTCAGTTGGGTCATAAATAATAACTGATAAGTGACAATTATTTTAAGGAGCAAACTTCTGCCTCTAATGGAATGTGAACCTTAAGCATATTAGATGATATTTAAGTACTAAGGGGTATTGAAAAACACGATTTTTCGAAATTCATACCGGCGCAAGCGGAAAATTGTTCTTTTATCTATTTGATGAGCCTACAATAAAACTGAGACCGGTCAAATAATATTGTGGTGATACGGCTTTGCAGCCTCCACCACCCTTTCCATGCACTAAGTCAGAACGCGCATTACTCGCGTGGCGATACCCCACGCTCAGAGCCAGCCGCCAGCCCAAACGGCCGGCTGCGCTACCCCGCGCGTCAGCCGTCCGCGGCACCGCTTCAAGTATCCCGCGCGGCGCGTCCCGAACGCGCGGCCGCCAATCGAAGCCGATCGCGCCGATCGGGTCCCGAGCGGCCCGCCGGGCCAGTCCCGAAGCCCGACTCCGAGCCCGGCCGCGAGCCTCATCGCGGCCGGCCCGACCGTCACTCCGAGTCCAGCCAGCAGCAGCGACACATCGTCCTCTCTGACCGTCTCGTCCGTAGCGCCGCGTCCCAAGGACCTCCGCTCTCGCGCTTTCTCTATATTGCACTGACTACCTTGCATTGATCTGATCTGTGTACCAATAAACCTTGCGTTTATAAGCTATACCTCCACTCGTCTCTCTAGGAACCTCCCTCTTAAACCCGCATTATCACAGTGGTGGCAGCGGTTAAGAGGAGAGAGGAGAGGAGAAGGAAAGGTGCAGGGCGTGGCAAGAGCCAGTCCACCGCACTTTTCAAGCACTAGCTGCGGGTCTTTACGACAGCGGCATCGGTGCTTCCTAACGTTCACGCGCGACTACAGGTCAGCGGGAACTTAGGCCCAGGTACACAGACGCGGCCACGCGCGGCACAAGCCAGCGTCGCCTAGCCACCCAGGGCTCTGCGCGGCTCAGTCCAGCAGTCCCACCCTAACGAAAGAACCGTTATTTTGAACGCAAATAAACAAAGGTAACGCGCGGCTTCAGCCAGCGTACCGCCCGGGCACTGCGTGGCCCAGGCCAGCAGTCCCGCCCCGACGAGAAAACCGTTACTTTCGGACAAAGGTAGCGAGCGGCAAAAGCCAGCGTACCCGCTGTAGTACGGCGAAAGCCTAATCGGAGTCTAGTTCTTGAACCCCTGCGTAGCGTCCCTCCTGTGTGTCTAAGGGTAAGTTTTTGAAGCAAGTGAAAGTGCTAGAACCGCGTAGATTGTGCGTGTAGGTAGGGCTTCGACCACCGAGCGAGTACCCGCTGCGTTGAGCGCGGTCGCAACCAGCTCCGCGCGGACGGCTCACAGCCCCGCCCCGCTTCCCCTCGCGACAAGCGCGGCCAAGCCAGTCTGTTGCTAAGGGAGCGCGCGGCTTCCCGCCAAACCGCTACCCGCTCGCTGCCCGAGGAACCGTCGCTGAGCGTGGTTCAACCAGCTCGCGGTCGCTCCCCTCGCGACACACGCAGCCCCACACCATTGTTGTTGCTACGGCGTCGCGGCTTCCAGCCAGACGCTCACAACCACTCGCAGGGCCCGTCCTAGAGCGCGGTTTTCGACCAGTTCTTTGACTCGCTTTCCTTGCAGCGGCTCCCTTGCCGCACACTGCTAAAAATGGCTCCGTCCAAAAAGCGCGCGCCGGCGCGTCAGAACGTGACAGCCGGCCCCGCCGGGCCTGAGGCAGGTGATTCGGACGCAGGTTCTATACCCGATGCCGTACCCAAAGGCATCGACGCCCTGCCAGCAATCGCGCCACGCGCGTCCGAGAGACTGCGGCGGCAGCCAATTAGATTCTCCCCGAGCGATGACTCTCGCAGCCGGGAAGAAGAAATGACGCCGGAGGCCTTTGATGACCTCGTCAACCTGGCGGAGGCGGCCAACCGCATCGTTGCCGCCCGCGAAAAAGGGGAATCGGCGCCAAGCACTTCTGCTCATGCCGACGCTGTGGACCAGGCCATAAGGGACCACATGCAGTTGACAATGCCCGCCATTAATCCCAGCGCCGACGCCGCGGCTCGACGCCAGGCTGAGGACGCTGTGGGCCGCTACCCGTGGACTGGCTCCACACGGCCTCCGCCGTTTTCCCGCGAGCATGCGACCACGTCCTCAGTGCCAATGGACTTCTTCACCAGGCGTGAAACAAGCGCGGACGTGTTCCGCCGAGAGGGACTGTCCATCAGCACCCTGCAAGGCGAGCGAGGCCCTGAGCCAGCTCCCCCGCGAAGGGTCACGATCCAACACTTGCGCACCAGCAGCGCCGCGCCGGCCCCGACGGCCCAACGGCCCTTTGAACTGATTCCCCGCGCACGCCCAACAAGTGCGGCACCAAGCCGAACCATGCGCGTCGGTGCTCCCCAAGACCAGCACCGTGGCCATGCCCAGGTGCGAGGTACGGAGACCCCGTATTCCCCAACCCAGTCACCTGAGAGAGCGCCTCGCAGTGATCTTACATCCTCCTGCACACAAATGGCGTCAGGCCCAGCAGCCCAGTCCCCAGGGCGCGCGTCCAGGAGTCGCGTGCGCGGCGACACACGCGCCGCGCAGCGCCGCGGTGAACCCACCGATGACGGAGACAGCTCCCCGTCATCCTCCAGCAGCGCGAGCACCGTCTCGTTGTCCTCCAGCTCATCCTCCCCGAGCCCGCGGCGCGAGGCTCGCAGCCAGCGCCGCCGCCAACAAGGCAGGGCTGGGAGTACACCGGACAGCTCCAGGTCGCCAGTGAGACGCACCTCAGGACAGGTCCATGTGAACGCGGCGCGCGCTCGCCGTGAACAAGCTAGCCATGATCATGCCCGGCCTCACCCACTGCCAGTCCTGCCCCGCGGCACAAGCCAGGCGCAGGGCGGCAGCAGGCGTGCACGCTCACCCACCCCAGGGCCTCGCGGCCGCCACCAGGTCCGAGACCGCACAGGGCGGTTCGTGTCACGCTCACGCTCACGCTCAGCCCAGCGCCGCAGCGGAAGCCAGACGCAAAGCAGGAACCGGCGCCGAGCATCACGCTCACGTTCACGCTCAGCCCAGCGCCGCAGCGCCAGCCAGCGTCGCTCTCGCTCCCGCTCCCAGACAAGCCGACGTCGCCGTCACGCGTCACGCTCGCGGTCACGCTCAAGCTCCCGCCGGCAGCCACGCCCAAGCACCGCGGACATTGCCGCAGCCGTCGCAGCAGCCCTCGCTGCAGCCACACTTCCCAGGGAACGCCAACCCCCACGTGTGCCAAACCCAGAGCGTTATGTCGGCCGGGCAGACTACCGCCTATACCGCATGCAGTTCGAGAGCATTGCTAACGCCAAGGGATGGGATTACACCACCCGGGGCACAATGCTAGCCAGTCACCTTGGAGACGACGCCGTCAGGGTCCTGGACAACATTCCAGGCCCTCTGCGCACTGACTTTGCCACGCTGGACGCTGCCCTCATGCGTCACTTCGCTGAGACCCCGCTGGAACCCAGCGAGTACAGGCGCCTCCTTCGTGAGTGCCGCCAGCAGCATGACGAGTCCCTGCACTCCTTCGCCCTGCGCGTCGACGAGTTGGTGCGACGCGGGCATCCCCTCCTTGATGCTACCCAACAGGAGCACTACAAGGTTGAGGCCTTTGTAGACGGTCTGCTTGACACCATGGCGGCCAGCCTGGTAGGCTACGGGTCATTCCCTACTCTGGAACAAGCTCTGGACGCCGCAAGGCGGTTCAAAAATAACCAGCCGGCACAAACTAAGAAAGTTCGCGCGGCTGAGGTTGACGACTCACGCGAGCGTGAAAAGCAGCGCGATGCAAAAATCGACGCCCTGGTCAGCGCGTTCAATGAACAGCTGACAAGGAAACCCCAGGTCGTCACAGTCCAGGCTCCAGCACAGACCCCAACGGTGCAGCTAGTCGCGCCCTCCCAAGTGCCAGTACAGTGGGCCACACCAGCTTACGGGCCGCAAAACAAAAAACAGCATGGCAGCAACAACAACAACAAGGGAGGCCAAGGCGGTAGGAATCAGAGAGATTCCCGCCCCAACTCCAGCCGCGACTCCAGCCGCGAGCCCCACTCCAGCAGAAACGCCAGTCGCGGCGGTAAACAGGACAACCGTCAGCCACGCCAAGCAGGGCCTGATGACGAGTGCTACAAATGTCACAAGTACGGACATTTTGCGGCCGACTGCCGATCCAAGAAAATTTGCTCCTACTGCAACAAACCAAACCACACGGCTGAGGTATGCCGTAGTCGCATCCGCGACGAGGCCGCTCGTACCGGCTCGGGCCGAGAGCGCTCTCACTCCCCGAATGATGCTGCAGTCCAAAAGTGCGAATACTGCAAGAAGAAGGGCCACACGCTCCCAGTCTGCCGCAAGCGTATCCGTGACGAAAACAAAGAGGGCGAGTCCCCCAAAAGGCAGAAGCGAGAGCCCCGCAACGATGACTCGGGAAACGGCTCAGGGCCGCATTCCCAGTAAACTCCGCGAGTCTTCCAGACAGCGGACGCGGCAATGTGGCCCGCCCCCAAAGTGCCTCATCGTCCGAACTCACCGATCTTGACCTAGCCGCCTTCAATGCACTCACCATCGCGGAGGGCTCACCAACAATTGAGCTCGCGGTAAACGACATGGTGCTAACTGCGCTAGTCGACAGCGGGGCGCAAATTACAATCTTTCGCCGCGGGATTCTCCCAGGTGAAAATTGGCATCTCTCCCCGCTTCGCCTCCGCTCAGCCACTAAAGATTCATCCCCTATGCTCGGCCCTGAGAAAGTCATGTTCAAGCTGAAAAACCAAGTTTTCGCTGTCATGGCATTTCAAGCCGAAATTGACGAACAAATCCTGCTTGGGCAAAACTTCATCGTGCCCCACGACCTACGAACCAGCCCCGGGCTCAACAAGCTGTCAATCCACCGCGACTCCATGGGTCGCGGGCTGCCTTGCCCACTGGTACTTCCCTACGAACTGACAGAGGCGCGCGGTATGAGCGCGTACCAGATTTACCTGCCGCTCAGAACTACAAACCGCATCGAGTTGAAACCTGGAGAGACGCTTTTCCTCACTGGTTCCGACCTGCGCCACCCACCCCTGCAGTTTCCCAGAAACGCATTCCAACCCTTCCTCACATCCGTGTGCCCGGCGCCAATGCCGCGGGCCCGCGTCCAGGACGAGACTTGCGACCGCCCCGTCATCCCCGCGGTGACGGAGGGCGCACCTCCGAGGGCCCCGGAGACGCCGCTAGGCGGCCTTCGCTTTGCAACAGGAAGCGCACAGCAAAAGCAACTAGCAACGCGGAATGAACAAGAATCGTCCGACGAAGCCGTCCCGCCGCAAGCCCCGGCACGCAAGCACGAGAGCGAGTCTACCTCCGGCCAGAGGGAAAGCTCGGCTGCTCACTCCCCAGCGGCCGTGCACCAGAATGTACCCGCAGTAAGACCCTCGCGGGGCAGCGATGATCAGAGAAACACCGCTATAAGCCCCGCTGTGGCACCCGGTCTGGCCCACCCTGTCGCGCCCGGTGACACGCTCACTGACTCTGTCGACGCACTGTGTGCCACCTTCAGCAAACTGCAACTGTGCACGGCCCGCCCCCGCCCCACCCCCACTGTGACAACAGAGCCGCCCCCGCGGTCACGCTCAACAAAACGCGGTACTTGGCTCCCGCTTATCGCGTGGCAAAGAGCTCGCTTTAACGGACTGCTCCAGGACGCCGAGGTGACCCCCGAATTGCATCTGGGCCCGCCCCTGCGCTCCAGCCTCCACGAAGAAGTACTGGTCCGCGCTGAAGCACAACCCTCAGATGAAATGACCGTATCGCTGTGGAACACGGCTGAGCACCGACGAATTATTCTCCCACGCGTAATCGTCGCCGAAGCAGTCCTGCCCGCCTACTATGACACGCAGCGCTTCGCGCCTGTAAGGCAGGCAACCCTTCTGACCGCCCCCAGGGCGCAGGCAACCACTCCAGCGGCGCTACACCCCGTGCCGCCCCGCGCCGCACTCATGGCCGCACCGAGCGCCTTGGCTCTCCAGGTGAAACTCCAGGACGCGGCATGCGCCAGTCCAGCCCGCGCGTCAAACATGACAGCGGGCCCACCCGTGGAGTTCCCTAAGCTGCCCCCAATCGACCCTCAGCTTTGCCAAGACAAAACCAAGAGTTACGGCTACACGATCCACCTGGTTGAGTGCCCGCCGCGAGCCCCGCCGCTCCCCGACGTGGTGCCCCTCCCGGAGCCCATGCAGCAGATGCTGGACCGCTGTGAAGGCGTCACTGCGCCCCAGAAGGCCCAACTAGAGAAACTGATCCGCGAGTTTTCAGACGCTTTCTCAACGGACGGATCCCTCGGCGCCTGTGACTGGGCCCCATTTGAAATCCAAACGGGAGACGCAGCCCCCATCCGGCGCCCCGTCAGACCAATCCCGGTCCACCTGCGCCAGAAAGTTGAAGAACTGTACCGCGGTTATCTGAATCGCGGGATAGTAGTTCCTTCGGACAGTGTTACACGCGGTTTTTTGTTAGCGCAATCGGCTGGCCGGACGCGGTCTGCCGGACGCGCTGAGTAGGGGTGAGTCGGGGAGCGCCGGATATGTAGGCAACCCAACTCGCCCCCGCGTCCGATCAGCTGGACGTAGTACTGCTGCCGGCCACCGGGCCGTGCAACGCACGCGTCGCATCCCCACCGTTCCCCTCCCCCCTCTCACGGTGCATGCCGGGACGAGGGCGACGGGAAGCCGGTCTCTTTCACGGGGACTGTTCACCAGGAGTGGGTGTCAGTCGGATTGTTTACTCGGGAAATTGTGAGACGAGTTTCGCACTGTCTTGTGCTAGTTCAATCCTTGATAATCCCGGTGTTGCCGGTGACTTTGAGTATAGTCCCAAGGCGTGCTAGAACTTTAACTCTGGTGAGTCCATCTCGTAAAAAACTGTTCTCCTTTTGTGTCCATCTTTGCAGTGTCGTGTCCCAGACGTTCATGGCTACTGTGCGTTTGTTTTGTCAGGAATCTTGTTAAAGTGATGATGAGCGGCTAGAGCACCCGTGTGGGAGTGAGGGCGTCTGTGGCGGCTAAGATGTCCAAGTGATGTAGCAGAGCAGCGAGGCAGCCGGCTCGGGAAGCCGCCATGCGGCCCCGGCCATGGCCAGAACAACCGGCCTAGCCCACTCCAGCAACAGCGTGTGATGCCAGCCAGCCAGCATCGTCTCTAATTGGAAGGCACGGCGGGTGACTGCACCCAAATCCCGCCAATCGCTAACATCTTTACCATCATCGGTGCCAGTTGTGGTTCCAGTGTACTGAGTATGGCGTTTGTCGCCTTTGTTTTGTTGAGTCGTGGAGGTTAGGATTACAAGGAGTTAGTTGGGCTGGCAGTGTAGCGGCGGGGAACTTTAACGTCTCGTATCGTGGATCTTGACTGTAGGGGCGAAGGAAGGCAAGTGTATTCGTGGCTCGCGTTGCACCCTCCTGACCCCCTACAGGTATTCTCGCGTGAGCATTTTTGTCTTGTTTCCCCCTCGCCCACTGTCAGGCCCAGCTGGTTCTCGGTTTTAGTACTGTTAAGAAGATTCTGTGTTTAGTTTCTCTCCTTCCTAATTTTTCACTGTCTCTAGGTTAACTCAGTTCTCTAGTAGAATCTATCTGTAATAACCTCTTGGTAAATCGTGTTTGGTACACGTTTAGTTCTGCTTGTTGAATTCCGTCTTCAAAAGTGCCGGAGTTATTATATATTATTTATCTGATCCACACACCATTCCTGTTTGTTATTTTGTTAAAAATAAATAAGTTATTGCTTATTGTGACTCGTCTGTACTTTGATGGCGCCCAACTCTCTGTACATCTTGGAGATCTTTAAATTTCAAAGTATCGGCCCACTCCTACTCTACCATAAGTTTAGTCTGAGCAAGTCCGGATTAAATGTAGGTTACCAAGTAACAACAGCCCCTGGAACACTCCGATTGTCATCGCTCTCAAGAAAAATGGAGACATCCGAGTGTGCTTTGACTTTCGAGAACTCAACAAAGTGACAACGGTCCCGCAGTTTCCTCTGCCAAGAACGGAAACCATCATCGAAGCACTGCAAGGCAAGAACTTCGTCGGCCTGCTCGACTTGATTTGGGGATTTCATTGCATGAAATTGAACCCCAACGACTGCGCCAAGACCGCACATACCGTAGGCGGGCACCACTACGAGTTCAGGTATCTGCCTTTTGGCCTAAGCGGAGCGCCTGGAGCCTTCCAGGCCTTACTCCAGTTGATCCTCCGGCCCGTCAAGATCGTCCCCTACCTGGACGACGTGTCCTATGGCGGAGCCGACTTCGCCGAGCTCATCATCACACTGCGGCACATCCTCATGAGATTTCGCCAGGCCAACGTGAAAATAAAGCCGGAAAAGTCACACTTAGTGACGCAACGCCTTAACATCCTTGGTCATGTGTGGGTGCCCGGAGGCATCACAACGGACCCCGCCAAAGTCCAAGCCGTCGCCGACTGGCCCACGCCAGGTGACGCCGCGCACGTCAAGAAGTACTTGGGCTTGACTGGCTTCTACGCGAAGTACATCCCAGACTACGCGAGGATCGCGGCCCCCCTCCACAATCTGACAAGAAAGCACCTGGCTTTCGTGTGGGACGCTGACGCGGAGCTCGCGTTCCAGCAGCTCAAGCGCCTGCTCATCAACAGCCCCATCTTGGCCTTGTTCGACGCGAACGGCGGCATGCTCATCCTCTACACCGACGCCTCGAACGTAGCCGTCGGCGGCGTGCTCGCCCAGAACCAAAATGGCCGCGAGGTCACACTGGCGTACTACTCCAGAGTACTCCAGTCGGCCCAGAAGAACTGGTGCATTACACACCGCGAGCTGTACGCGATCATTGCGTGTCTTGGCAACTGGCACCACTACCTCGCGGGCGCAGCCTTCATCATCAAGTGCGACCACAAGCCGCTCAGCTGGCTCAAGACACTGAAAAATCCGCAGGGCCGCCTGGCCCGCTGGATCGAGCGCCTGGAGTGTTACCAATACAAAATCGAGTACACTCGCCCGGCCCAGCTCGCGCACGCCGATGCACTCAGCAGGCTGTGCCCAGCGGACTGCAACAAATGCGTCCGCATCGAGCAGAACGACGCCAAGTCTGACCCCGCCGTGGCACGAGTCGTCGCCATCGGCCCTGACCCCGGCTTCGGACCAGAGGAAATGGCCCGGCTCCAGCAAGCCGACCCAGACATCGGCCCAATCTTCGCGGCGGTCGCGGCGAATCAAAAGCCCACCCTTGAAACCGCCGCGGGATTCAGCTCGGAAACCAGGAAGTTATTCCTCCAGTACAACTCCCTGGAATTCAAGGACGGAGTACTCTGTCGCCGCTTCGAGCACAACTCCGGCGACCCGGCCAAGAATCGGCTCCAGGAGGTCCTTCCCCGCTGCAAGGTAGCGGAGGTCATTGAACACTACCATGGCGACCCTGGAAGCGGCTCTCACTTCGCCGTCAGCAAGACGCTAGGAAAAATCAGACAGCGATTCTACTGGCCAAGCTACTCCCAGGACGTCCAGGACTACGTCACAGAGTGTCCCGTCTGCCGCGCCAAGCATGGTCCCCAGCGGCACCCCAAGGCCCCGCTCAAACTGTGGAACGACGCCAGCCTGTTTGGGAGATTGAGCGCCGACATTTTCGGACCAATACAGCGCAGCGTGGACGGCTACCGCTACTGCCTTGTGGTCGTCGAGAATCTCTCAGGATTCCCCGAGGCCATTCCACTCAAGACCGTCAAAGCGGACGAAATCGCCAGAGCGCTCGTTAGCGTGTGGTGCCGCTACGGTGCAAGCGCCGTACTGCGCACGGACCAACAGAAGGCGTTCGTCTCCGAAATGCTCAAGCGAGTCCTCGCCACATTCCAAGTGAAGCATCTGCCGGTTTCCGCAATGCACCCATCAGGAAACGGACGCGCCGAACGAATGGTTCAAACCGTCAAGCGCGCGCTAGCTAAACTAGTCCAGCAAGAGCAGTCGCAGTGGTCACGCGCCCTTGACCCAGTCCTGCTTTCCATCAGAGCCATGGACACCGCGGCCACCGGCTACAGCCCAGCCCAGCTTCTCTATGGCAGAGACCTCTGTCTGCCAGCTGATTTGCGGACGTGCCCTCCATTGGCGCGCCAGGCTGACAAGCTCGCGGGGTACCCACTCCAGCTGAGAAACACCCTGCGTGACATCCACCGCGAGGCCGCCGCGCACCGCAATGACGTCTCCAAAGCCATGAAACAACGCTATGACTTGAACGCCAGGCTCACAAGCTTCAAGGTCAACCAAAAAGTCTGGCTGTACAACCCCCGTCGGCGAGTCGGCGTAACACCAGCACTCCAGTACCCTTGGGAACGAGGCTGGACCGTCATCACCGTACTGAACGACGTGGCTCTGCGCATACAAAGAAATTCCGACGGCAAGACACGCATCGTCCACATCGACCGTGTAGCGGCCGATACAGCGCGCCCTGATCCAGACTGCGCGCCGCTGCTGTCGCTCTATTGCGCAGTGCCAGAGGGCGAGAAGCAAGAAGCGCCTGAAGGGTAGGCAGCCAAACGTGCCTCCCACCGCGCGACGCGCGGCAGGGCACACCCGGCCCGCCGGGCACGCCACGCCACGCGCGGCAACTCGCGGGGCACGCCATGGCACCCCACCGTGCTGACCAGCAAGTCGCGCCGCCGCGCCGCCGGGCCGCCCCCCACCCTACCCTCTCCCCGACGTGCACCAAGCCGCCGGCCGCCTGCACCTGCACAGCCGTCCAGCCGCCAGTGTTGTGACGGCTCGGATGACAACAGCAACTGCCTGCCGCACCATGACCCCACGCAAGCTTCACAGCGTTATCGTCCCAGTGCAGCGTCCTCCGTTGCGCGGCCCAAGCCAGCAACGAGAGAGACATGAACCCCGCACGAGTCCCTTGTCTCCGCGCGGCTCTAGCCAGCGGAGGCGCTCCACTCCTACAAGAAGGGCCCTGTCCCCGCCGCGCAGCACGCGCCGCGTCCACGTTAGGCAGCCCCGCGGTGCTCGCTCACTACCCAGAAACAACAACGCCGCCCGCCCCGTCCTGACACAGAAACGCGAAGCACGCCACCCCTACCGCCATGACGGCCCTCGGCCGGACCAGCCCCAGCGCGACTGGCACGCGCGCGGCAATCGCCAGCGCCCTCATGAACGCCACCGCGGCCTCGCTCGCGGTCCACGACCAGAGCGAACGCGCGAGTCCAACGGACAGCGCAATGGCCAACGCCGCGAACCCGCTATCAGCAGACCAGCCGACGCGCCCCCAGCAGTAACGTGCCACCGCTGCGGCCAGGTAGCCGGTTACACCAACGCGCAGACAAAATTGTTATGCTACGGGTGTTACCGCCGAACAACGAAAGGCGCCGCAGGAAATCGGCGCTCCCGCACGCCACCGCGCTCACACAGGCAGTCCTCAGACGACACGGTCACCGGGGACACGGGCGCGGCCACGCCAGCCCGGACCCGGAGCCCCTCTGTCGCCAGCTCAGCGAGCCCCGCGCCACCGAGGCCCCCAAGCCCCGCCCCTCGCGGCCCGAGCCCCGCCCCACCAATCGAGCCGCCATGTCCAACAGCGGTCCAGGTGCACGTCAACCTCGACGTGGCCCAGCCCGGGCTCAAGCCCAACGACCTCAGACACAATATCGGCGCGAAAACAACAGCACCCGTCCCCAGCAAAGCACCGCGCAAAAAGAAACGCTCGTCCGGCCAGACACGCTGCAACTTGTGCCGAAAACGCGGGCACTCCACGATCCAGTGCGTCGGTTGGAACGGCATGGACGGCATAGACCTGGACACGCTCGGCGAGGTCGATGAGCAGCCGCCTACAACACAACCCGCCGGCGAGGAACAACTGCAAGACGACGCGCTGCTGGCCCAGATAAACAAAATCCTAGCAGACGACGACGACGAGTGTTTGCAACTCGACACCTCGCCGCTCATCTAAGCACCCCTGGCGGCCATCGCGCAAACGAGTCACGGCCTGCTGGATATTCGCACGCGGCAGCCAATCAGAGCCCGCGTTACATCCAGCCAGACACACCTCCACTTCCGCCACTTCCGCCCTCCTCACCGACCATCAACGACGAGCCGCCATTGTTCTGTCTCCTGAATCCTGAATCTAAGTGACATTCGGAACAAAATGAATCAACGCAGGGTGAGAAACTCTGGCCGAAACCCGCAGCGCTCCCACACAGCGGAAGAAGCCTTCGATCCCACAAAACGGACTGTAGATCCAGCCACAGTACGTTTCACCCAGGAGCATGAAGCTAGTGGATCTAACCCAACCGGCACACCAACCCGCCACACCACGCTGCAACATTCGCCCGCGACTCTGAGGCACCCCACAGTTACAAGGAAGGAGGAGTCCCCCACAGCTGAAACCTTGCTCGAGGACCTACTGGGTGCGGTGCCAAAACCCGCAAAACAACTCCAGGTAACTAAAGTTCCCAGCTTAAAAATCCACTTGATATTTTCGAGGTGGAAATAGCTGGGTGGAACTTTTACAAGGTGAATTTTGGTTACTTTTACAAGGTGGAATTTGTATCCAAGGTGGAATTTTAAGTTTTCCACGTTGCGCTGGATTCCACTTGGGTGGAAGGTGATTCCACATGGAATTAGGAAGATGTGCACAATGAGTGCATCAGTCACGTTGAGTACAATGTATTAACTCTTCTAGAGAGTGCTTCTTACCCTACCTTTACACGCTACATCCATTTCTGATCATAGATTTTAGGTAGCTTCAACAGTTATCATGTTACTGAGGAAATCTGAAAGCCGCTCGGAGACTTCAACGCACGGGCAATAACAATTCCGGGTGGAATTATTTACGAGATTCCACCTTGAATTGGAATCAAGGTGGAAGTATCAAATTTCCACTCGGAAATGTTTTCCACCTAGAAAAGTTGAGATGGAATTTAGCGATTTCCACATGGAAACCTTGTCTACGTGGAATACTTCGTTTTCCACCCGGCAAATCGTGGTGGAAATTCAAAAAGCCCGGGTGGAAAGACGTTATCCAGGTGGAATTTACCTTTTTTCAAGGTGGAATGTCTCTTTCCTAGGTGGAATATGCCCATTTCCACCTCGACTTGTGAGTGGATTTTTAAGCTGGGTTGCCGAAGGCGACTTGCTCGGCGTCATGGAACTCGCTGAAAACATCATCCTCACAGACGCAGAAACCACGCCAAAATCGTCGGATTGGTCAAGCCACACAACCGACGAAGAAAATGATGATCTCCAGGACACGCTCGGAGCAGTCGGACCGGCCCCGCACCCCGCGAAGGCCATTCCCCCGAACCTCTGCACGAAATGCGGGAGGCCCACCCAAATGAAGTTAACAAATCGGATCTGTTTTTACTGCAACAAGAGCGAGCAGAGCCGACGCCAACAGCCCGCGGCGCAGTGGATCACGAGGCCACAGCCAGCAGCGACCCGTCCACTGCAGCCCGCGGCTCCCCAAGAACCACAACCCCAAGTCACCGTAGTGCACCACCACCAGGTGGTGAACCAAGTGCAAAATTTCACCGTGGTGAGGCGGCGGACCGGGAACCTGAGAATCCGCTGTGCGCTATGTGACAGGCGCCACACTTGTGCGTACTGCCCCAACACATGAACAGCTTGATCGGGCCTCGCCTCAAGGCGGGCCACCATGAACAACTTGATCGGGCGTCGCCTAAGGGCGGGCCACCCTAACTGCTCGGGCTACGCCAACTGGCGGGCCACTACTTTTTTTTTAAATTCTTGTACTACTGCTTATTTTGCTAATATGTACATTTCCCTTGTACTTTATACTGATTTCATTTGCTCAACTTTCATTTGCACTTTTGTATAGAATTTCTTTTGTAATACAAGTATTTTTCTTACCTTGCTTTTCGCTCAAGTAATCCTGTGTTCCTCGCCTCGCCCAGCTTCCATAGCTGCTTCACTTGAATTGAAATGGATTGAATTTGATTGTGCCTGCATCTACACGCAATAACTTGTTTGCTTGGCCGAGTTGCTTTTAACTTTAAAATCAGCACAACACTCATACTTGAACTACTTTGGCACGTGAGACTTTGAACTTTGGCAAGAATTTCAGTTCCTGGTTCTTGTTCACAACTTTCTCTTGAAACTGATGAATACGTGACACACCTCTGACAGACGGTGGAGTCAGCACAGTTTGAAAGTTCTTCCGGAGTCATAATGACACGGAACACAACAAGAAGTCTCTCAAGCCTCCAGCTGATTATGACACACCACAATGGTGGAGTCAACACAGTTAAAAATTTCTCTGGAGTCTTCAAGACACAGAACAGAAATTCAAACTCGCACTCACTAAAGTCTGGCGTCAAACTGACACAGACAGGCCTTCGCCTTTTGAGCCCACTACTGCAAGTCATTTGCACTGCTTCATAACTAATAGTGCAATGGAAATCAGATTAACTTCAAAACATCACAACACTTCCAAGATCACCAAAGCTTGAATTGAAAGAAGAGAGGGAGGAGAAGGTAGCAGTAATGGTACTGCTTGTAAATGTTTTTGAGAAGCACAAGTCGAACGCATGCACCGCGGCGCACAGCCAGGTCGCGCGACGCTTGAATTCACTTCGAAAAGACTCAAAATTAGAAGTTCTAACCAAAACAAACAGAACTGTTTACACCGACATGGGTTTATTCACCATCCCCAGATCACTATCTGCACTCGCGCCGCGTCAGCCAATGACAGGCCGAGCCATCGGAGCTGCCAACCTTGCCGCGCGGAGCGCACGATTCGAATGCAGCCTCCCTATTCGCAAGACGGCCGCGCTGTCAACAAACAAGCAGACGACAAGCCGGAGCGAAAAGAAGCTAACATCGCGAGTCTTTCGACAGCGATTCCACTTGAAGAATCAACGCGCCTCGACAGGATTCGAACCAACACGGACGACAAGATGATGCTGCAAGTCCTCAGGGACAGCACTCAACCAGTCTCACCTCGGTTTCGAACCTTCGCCACCGGACGGCAGTTCGCCTGCACGACAACTTGGACGACGGGCAGCAGAGAAACAACGCGCTCCACTCCGGATTCGAACCCACGCCCCCGGACGACGACCCACGGTCCCTGCTGGACGACCAAGGTCTGACGGACTGCACTTCGAACTCCGAGAGAATGGACACCGTTGCTGGCCCACCCCAATCAGCGTGGACATCAGAACCCCAAACAAAAGCTAAGTTTTCAGTCTAACCTCTCCGTCCCGCTGCAGTAATTTCAAACTTAACTCCAGTGTTGGAACTCTAATTTGTCTTGCACTAACCTCTTAATTACAGCCTGGTTAACTTACAGTTAACTTGTTAACAACCAATGTTGTTTACTCCCCTCGATTTAAACCCAGAATTGTTTAGCGAGTAACGCTCTCCTAATTTAAAAAGCCTTCAGTAATCAGTCTGGCTTAGACTTACTCTGGATTAGTTTACAGTTTCACTTTGACAAACTTAAAGCTTTTCCGTCTTAATTCTAGCCGATCCCCCTAAAAGTGAACCATCGTGTAACAACAAAAGCCTCTCACCAGCCTGCACTGTTCTAGGTCAGCTGATCCGCTCTGAGCATCGTCCCTGGTCCTTCAAGATTCTACGCCAGAAGCTCTACGATGACTCAAGCCTTCCCTCGCCCGCTCACCATAGAGAAGCTACCACTTCAAGTTCTACGCAACGATCAACTGCCTGCAGCACTACTTCATGGACATCAGCCAGTCTGTCTCCAATCTGATTAGTGCCTCCGAGGCTCGTCCAGAGTTTTGGGTGGTTTTCTCTGGACCTAGCTGCGGCTAGCCCATATGGGGAGCAGTGCTTGACCTTTGCACTTGTGTCTGCTAGCTTACTCACTACAAGCTCAGCATGACTGCGTTTGCCAGTTAACTACAAACGCTAGGCTTAGAACACTCGTTGAGACCGCGTCACACTGACAGGTCTCGACGGAGGCGTTAACATTTGGCGCGTCCAACGGACAGCCAGGTGACTCCAGCGTGTCCAGACGACAGCTGGAAGGCCGAGGCCCACCCGCCTGTTTTCCCGGAGAAGGGAGGGGTGATGTGGTGATACGGCTTTGCAGCCTCCACCACCCTTTCCATGCACTAAGTCAGAACGCGCATTACTCGCGTGGCGATACCCCACGCTCAGAGCCAGCCGCCAGCCCAAACGGCCGGCTGCGCTACCCCGCGCGTCAGCCGTCCGCGGCACCGCTTCAAGTATCCCGCGCGGCGCGTCCCGAACGCGCGGCCGCCAATCGAAGCCGATCGCGCCGATCGGGTCCCGAGCGGCCCGCCGGGCCAGTCCCGAAGCCCGACTCCGAGCCCGGCCGCGAGCCTCATCGCGGCCGGCCCGACCGTCACTCCGAGTCCAGCCAGCAGCAGCGACACATCGTCCTCTCTGACCGTCTCGTCCGTAGCGCCGCGTCCCAAGGACCTCCGCTCTCGCGCTTTCTCTATATTGCACTGACTACCTTGCATTGATCTGATCTGTGTACCAATAAACCTTGCGTTTATAAGCTATACCTCCACTCGTCTCTCTAGGAACCTCCCTCTTAAACCCGCATTATCACAATATTTAGGGGTCGCCAATGTTTTTCAAATGTCCAGTTTTGACCCTATTTTGCTGAAATCCGTTTATGATTGCGTTCTGAGTTCCAGAGGAACCGGGACGAGACTGAGCACCCCGGACTCGGTTGTTTCTCTTTCTACTAAGTAGGGCGAGTCTAACGAGACCTCGTGAGGTCCGATCGGACCTCTCTGGGCAAATTGGTAGCGTTGTTTCCGTTTAAAAAGTGCGTTTTATTCACTTTTTACAAGTTTGGAATTTTTTACCCGATCTATGGCTGCAAAGAAATATATGACCTCAACGCAGTGTTATAGTTTAAAGTCTCAGCTTTCCAATGCCGTGTCGGAAAATGCTCTACGACCCTTCGTTTGAGAGATACAAGCTCTAAACGAATGACATGTCACTCAAAATTGCAGTAAAAATCATGTTTTTTTTGTTAATTACAGTTAGTTCTAGGGTATTAGGGTACATTGGCTTTGGGTAAATGATTGAAATATCGCTAAATGTTCAAATTTCAATTCGGACGCTTGCAGTAGATGTTTTCCTACAAGAAAATCTTCATGTTGAATCAATTGAAATGCCTTTTAAGATGAACAAACGTCTTGAAGCAAATCAACCCAAACAGCTGCCCAAAGGGTGTGACCGTGACCGAGCCCCTGCTGGTAGCAAAACATGACCAGCAAGCACCTGAAAGGACTGGGGACGTTGAATTTGTTTTGACAGATATGCCGCGCCACTGTAAAGCGCAATGCGCGCACAATGTCCTAGACGACAAACTGAAGTATGGCCGAGTATGGCGCGATAAAAAAAAAAAAAATAAAAAAAAAATTAAAAAAAAAAAATACAAGAGCCTTATTGCCACTTTGAAACGCAGGAAAAAAAGCCGAAGAACAAGACAAAGGCACAATTTGAGTACTGCATTATTCATAATAACTGTTTGGAGAGTATTTCTGCTACTTCGCAATCAAAAGAGAAAATGACAAAGGTTGTTATGATTCAAAACGTTTGTTTATCATAAATGGCATTTCAACTAATTCAACATGGAGATTTTCTTCTGGGAAAACATCTTATGTAAGTTTCCAAGAAGAAATTTAAACATTTAGAAATGTTTCAATCATTAAGCCAAAGCAGATATACCCTGATACTCTAGAACTAACTGTAATGAACAAAACAAGCTAAGGCCCGCCTTTTCGCCGAACCGAGTTGCCAGCTCCACTTTGCTGCGCGGGCAACATGGTTCGACAGGGGGCAGGACCAGCTTGGCCTGCCAGCGGCTTCTCCTCGGGCCTTCGGCTCTTGCGTCACATCAGACGTCGCATGGCCCAATCGCAGGCTATGTCTCGGGTTCCCCAGACCCCCGGTTCTAAGTGGTCTAAAAGGTCTAAACGGATTTCATTTCGTCATCAGCACCTTCAAAAACCTACGAAGTGATGTATAACTTCCTATAACGTGTAAAGTGACTAAAAAGTAGCATTTTTCTGCCGTTTTTTTTTCATTGTTTTACGTTTTTGACTGAATGGCATTTTTAGCGTGTGGCGAGCCAAGGACATACCTAATAACCCTGCAAAATCTCAGTCAGATCGGCCGAGCCGTTCAGGAGGAATAGTGCTGACACAGAAAGACAACGCCTTCCAACCCTAGTGGTTTAACTGGCTTCGCCAATCGCGCAGCCAAAATTTTTTTAGTCGGTCGACCCCTTCTGATCCTGATCTGGTCAATACATGAGAGCGGCCGATTGTGTTCAGACCAGGTCCAATCAACTCTTCTCGTCGCCCCGATTCCATGCAGCAGCCTTTCTGCGGCTCTGACAGGATTTGCCCCACCGGATTGTTTGTCCGGACGGCACTCCTTAAGTACCCTCCAAATCTGGTTACTCAAGCTCAACTGCTTCCTTGTGCACAGACGCCAACAACACATAGACACAAAGGCAAATGCATATGCCATCCCCTATTTTTTACATAGAAAGGCGGGCTAAAAACATGATTTATACTGTTATTTTGACTGATGTGTTATTCGTTTAGCAGCTGTATCTCTCAAACTAAGGGTCGTAGAGCATTTTCCGACACGGCATTGGAAAGCTAAGACTTTTTACTATAATATTGCGTTGAGGTCGTATACAGGGTGATTCCCAATACTTGGAACAAAAGCAGGGGGCTGATTCCGTAGGCCAAGGGGATCATTTTTTACCCTTTGAAGTAGCGGGCGCAAATGCACCGTTTCCGAGATAATGAGGCGTTAGTAATTAGTCATTGCTCGCGCGACGTAGGCCACCCTCCACAGGGAGGCGTGTGGAGGGCTGCCTACCTCTCGGGCGGTCTGCCGCGCGGCGCGCTGCAGCGGCGCGCAGGCAGCGTCGTCGTCGTCTGCTAGGCGCTACCGGCCGGCTGGTCTGCGAAGCCGGCGGGAGCAGACGACACCTTTTCCGCACAGAGGCTAGCCTAGGGCTGCGGCCGGAACTAGGAACACACACACAACCACACGAGGGTGTTAAGTCAGTTCGGCTGTGGTCATATGCAGTCAGAGTAAGGTCAAGAGATGACACCACACAAGCTCCAATTTCTTGGGAAGGAAAGGGGTAATCATAGATGTCAGCAGTTCTGTTGAATAATCTTACTACTATAAAAATTCCATCCATGTTTGAGAAGACATTTTGAACAAGACCATATTTCCCATCAGACAGACCAACACAGTTATCAGGCAAACTGGTGGTTAAAGAAAATTCTTCTTGATTGTATCTTGAAAACTGAGCTTCAGCTTGCACATTGGGAGGCAATGGTCCATTCAAATGGTTATTCCTAGGTCCAAGCTGCCTTTCTTGTTGGTTGTCAACACCTGCCTTCTCTCTCTCTTTCAGCTTACGATGCAGCTGCTGCATTGGTTTTTTTGACAATCTAACGAGGCCTTTCATCATCCCCAGCATTCCTTCAAAGTCATAAACTGCAAATGATGATAATTTTCCATGTCGTTCAACATCATCAGATAAATGCAGAGCAGCATGAACATTATAGACAACAAATTTGATTGAAAATAACTGTGCACTATATGGGACAAAAAGTTCCATGCACTGTTTAGCTCTCGGAAGAAGGATCCTTGCCAATTTCACACTGTGCATAATATAAATTGCATGATGCAAGAGAAGATACAGTTTGAACACTTCATCTTTCATTGTAAGTGCAAACAGAACAGGGCCCAAGTAAAGCAGAACCATCCTGAAAACAGCACTTTCCCAGATGCCGAAATCCGCCAGAACTGCCTTTCGAGTAAACTCACAGGGTGTAAAATTAACACAAGCTGTAAATAGATTTTCAAGAGTGTTAATTTGCTCTGCTGTCATGCGTGCATTGAGGGGTGCTTCAAACATTGCATATTTCATGAAACGCCGAAAGACGCCAAGGTCTATTAAATGCATCGGATCCAAGGGAAATTGTGAGATGAAACCTGCGTTCAGATGCCGAAGAGGACTCTCACCTTGGTGATGCAATGCATCTCGCATTTCCAGGAAAGATTGGTCAGTCCGTGGCTGGCCAACAGCAGTATTATAAAGTTGATGACCTAAAAATCCACCAACTTGATCACAGCGCTCACATCCATGTCTAGATGTATGACCAGCAATGCACTTCAGATAAGCTCGGCCAGGAGCATCAGCTAAATAGCGTTGTATAATAACTGGGTAGTGCTGTCCATGCAGCTCAATCCCGGTGTCTTGTAGCTGCTGGGCTTCTTCGATGAACTTGGCTAGAAAACCTTCAAGAGGCCGTGGGTCTCCCCTGCCATAAAACAGGCCCACAACGTAAGGTAGTCTGTCCACAAAATCCAAGGAACGAATCAGAATTGGTGTAAGTTTGTGACTCACTTTACCATACATTTTAGCCGCATCCACAAAGACATCTAAATTAATAGCCTGAACATTGGCCTTAATGCCTTTCTCCGCTCTGTAAATTATGGCATGGCTGAGACCAAGGTGACAATACTGCCCATTAGCAAGATTATCAAGTACAGTTTTTCGAGGTGTTTGTAACAACTTTTTCGCATACTTTGGTATATTGGGATGCAGGGGACGAAGTATCTTGATTAATCCATCAACAGCTGCATGAGTCACATTAAAAGATGATGCCCATTTACGAAGTGCATCATTTAAAGGATCTTCTACATCTTCTTCATCCTCTTCAACTGCTTCATCGTCTTCCTGATCCTGATGCTCCTCTTCATCGAGAGCAACTGAAGAATCTGAAGGAGCGGAAGAAGAAGAATCTGGGTGGTCATCATCAGCAGGCCATTCAGGCTGGTCTGCTTGCTGTACATGTTCAGGATGTTCTGGCTGTTCAGCTTGCTGATCTGCTGGCTGTTCGGGCTGTTCAACTTGTTGTTCTACTTGCTGTTCCTCAAGGTTAGGCAGTTGGAAATTCTGGAACTCAGCCTGCACTTGCCTGGCCGCAAGCTGCCTTAAATAATCAGGGTGAAGTGCCTCTCCGGGCCCTTTCCTGTTTGGCATTGTGTAAAGTTGACTAGGTTGACTGAAAATAAATTCAAATGTCACAAGCCATCACAAATTTGTGAAATGTAAGAAAAAAGACTTCTGACAAAAATTAAAAACAGAAAATGTAAACAAGGTTAAATACAATAATTTTGCAAATAATAATAATTGGCTGAGCGATTAGCGAAGCCAGTTACTCCAGTGGGGTTAAAAAGTTTTGTCTGTCTGTCTGTCTGTCTGTTTGTTTGTCTGTCTGTTTGTGTGTCCGCACTACTCCTCCCAAACGGCTTGGCCGATCGAGACGAGATTTTGTAGGGTTGTTAGGTCACTGATGATCTGACAAAGGGACGTAAGTCCACAAACTTTCGAAATCCACATTATTATTTTCTGTTGGATAACTTTTTACTCCACATCCATACATTTATTCGGTTTGTTCATATGTTTCATACTTTGGAAGCTATAGCATAGCACTAAACGACGTATGTCCACATGTTTTCTGATATGACTACGTATGTCCACCATTTTCTGAACCAAAAGACGTAGGTCCACGTAAGTCCAATCATTTTCTGAGAACACTGCGTAGGTCCACTGATCTTCTGACAAAATGACGTAAGTCCGGACTTGCGTTATTTTGTCAGAAAACCAATGGACATACGCAATATTGTCAGAAAGTAGATGGACTTACGTTCAGACAACAGATTCACCTAAAATATCGGACAGCGAGAGAGACTTACTTAAATTGGCAGCAGATGATGTGTTCAGGTATCTTACAATCAGATGGACTTCATTCGGATCCCAGTACGCTATGGACTCTTGGTGAAATTAACGCCTAATCACACTTTCTAGTTGGAGTGAAGTATCCACTATTAACTCAGACTAGGCGCTGCTGTTGTTGTTTAAAACTTGCTCATTTTTCCTACCGGAATTGTTTCTGTCAAGAAGCCCTTGTATACACTGAGTGGGTTAGGCAGGTTGAAAATACACCACCAACTTAGGGAAAAACTTCTGCAACTTAAAATTGGCTTTTAGCCACAAGTTTGTGAATATGATGTGACTGTACAAAGAAAGATTTCTATGTACCACACTGAGCACAACTTCAAAATGCGAGACATTCCCGAAATCTCTGTGCAAATGATGAAACTGATTGCTTTGAAAGAAAGATTGTCAAAACAACTGGCACTGGCAGACAGCTGCAGTGCCATTTTGACCTATTCACCCTGCAGTCTCGAGTGCAAATAAGACGCTTGTTGCTTTTCACACTCCAGAGGGATGGGAGCGGGGAGGGGGGAGAGTAGTATAGACCCCCCCTGGTCACCGCCGCCATCTTGTACCCCCCCAGGTAACATGTCCCCATGTCACCCAAGGAGGCCTAACCCAACCTAACTCCGAATATTTCTTTTCGGATTTTTTTATTTTTTTTTATTTTTTTTGGAGCGAAGTGAAGATGAGGGGTGTAACCTAACCTAACCCAAGGGGTGGGTCTCACCTACCCTTCGAGGCCCCCAAGTCACCTGACAGCCTGGAACCAAGGGCAGCCCACTGTGCGCTTGTGTGTGCGGAGCGCCTGGTGGATAGGCAACCCGCTGCGCTCTGTCCCCAGGTCACCCGCGCGACTGATGGCGGGGCGGGCCTGCTTGCTGTCTCCCGTGCGCCTTATCAGACGTATATCATTGGCATTTTTTAGGGAGTTTTGTCATTTTATGATTTTTTTGTGATTTTTTAAATATTTTTTATAGGGCAGGCTCAGTGAAGTGAGTTGAGGTATACCTCCAGCCATAGTCCGACGCGCTTCGCATTGCGCACTGCACAGTATCTGTCTCTGTGGCGTCGGCTGCTGACGTCATTTTCACATGGCGCCCACACGAGCGGTAATTTTCTGAGGGCCGGGCACCCTAACTTTTCCACATTGTACACCTGTTTGGTGGGCAGCAGGAACTGGAGGATCTTGGCCTTGTCCTCACCCTTAACGTACAGGACATCGTAATCCTTGGCCATCTCAAAGAGTGTGAGGGGCACTCTGTCGTAGGGCGAGAAGCCCGAGTCCCAGTGTAGGCCATGCAGGTGCCTGACACTGTACCTATTTTGGCGCAAGTGCTTCTCTGGGATCCCCGCGCCGGGGTATGGCGGCTTGAACGTGACCGATCTGTGCACGTAGGCCTGGTTGTTATGTTCGAAGAAAGAGACTTCCTTCAGAACATACTCTCCGTGCATCCCTCGGAGCATTTGGAGGTCACAGATAGCGTAGGACGACATGATGACTGGTCAGCGTCTGAATGAAGAATGATGCCCTGGAGGGCGCGCTCCCTAGATTTATACCCTGCCGTCGGCCGCAGCGCCGCGACACGAGCGCCCCCGCACGGCAGGAACACGAAGTTGTCGGTGAAAAAAGGCGACTTCACCCAGTGGGTTTCGAACCCGTGTCTCCGCGCTGAGAAGCGCAACAGAACACACACACTAACCCACTGAGCTACTGAGCCGAGCTTACTAAGCGAGTGTATGGTCCGAGTTTTGATCTGTGAGCGCCGCGCGCTGAGCGCGGAGCCAAGCGCGGAGCCGAACGCCCAACGGTCATTTTGAATTGTCCCGCCACCGCACGAGTTCCGACCGGAGCGGAACCCTTCCCCGCAACGCCAGGCCACGCCGTCGGAGCCGAGCGGAGCGAGCCGAGCCGAGCGGAGCCGAGCCGAGCGCCGCAGCCCCTCCCCTCCTCCCACGCACCCAGTGTGCCGGACGCCCTGACCGGCCTCAACTCTCGTTGTCCCTTTTATTTTCCGCATGCTGACGAGTGTCCGATATCATTTCTCCGGCTGAAATATTTTTCTAGAATTACTGAGAATACTCCCCCGACCTTCTGTTTCGCTGACTGAACTGTCAGAGTGGAAATGTATTGGTCCAGATCCCCATCCCCCAAACCTCCCCTCCCGCCCCTCTCACTTCAATCCGTGCTGTATCGGATTACGGAAAATACCTGTTGTCATCACTTGAAGTTGATGTCAAGTGACAAGAAATAATATTTGAGGGATTTTCACATCCTTCATTCATTTACAATCGTCGCGGAATCGGAAACTATTTGAATTTGGCCTGCCGTTAGAACGACCGCTGCGCCCTCCGCCGGCCGCAAGCGGTATTACCCACCCTTGCTTCTTTCCGGCCTGTCCGAGCGTGCCAGTGTATTCTGTGCTGCGTCCTGTGTTTGCTACTCGAGAAGAGAAACCCTGTTCCACGATGGAAGAATTTAATTATGAATTTAGCTCAGAGGATGAGGAAGTAGCTGACATTTTCAATAATGATGAAGAAATGATTAGCATTGATGCTTCATATTCCATCTTTATAGAGGTAAGTGAGAATCTATGACCGTGGGAACGTGTCGGTGCTCTGGCCCACTCTACCGCGTGGCATGCTTGCCTGTGTTTTGGTAGAAATTAGTATTAAATCCTCACATGGTTTGAGTCACTGGTGTGATTTTTGCGTGTGGATTCATGTGTGTGTGTTTGTTACCGTGGCCGCATGTGTTTTTTGCTGATGCAAGCACGTCTCGGTGGCCGGCGTCAGTTTGTCTGTGTCTTGTTGTGTGTGTGTCCTTTCGGCAGTCAATTTCACTGACAATGACATGTTTCTTGTGAATCGTTGCTGGCGTTTTCGTCAGCTTGTGTGTGTGTTGTGCTAATTTCAAGTGTGGCTGTCAACGGCGGTCGCCTCCCGGTGTGTCGTCTTTCTTGTCATAACTTGTCCACGCGTGGTGGTTGTGTGTTTTTCGTGGGAACTGTGGTCTGCCAACACTTTTTTGCTGTGTCACTGTTGGACTGATCACTTTATTAGTTACATTCTCATTATCCATGCATCCTATTGAGTTTGGTGTCCATTGCGAGTCGCTTCAAAGAGCGGTGCCGCCGCCGCTGTGTCTCTGTGAGGGGGAGGGGGGGGGGGAGGTGCCGCGCCGTGATGCTCACACTTTACGCGTGGGGTATCGACGTTGTCGCACGGAGTTTTCGTTTTCCATGTTTTCTCATTGACGATTCTATGGTTTCAGACCTCAACGCCATGGCCGGGGGCACCTGAACCCCACGGCCCGAGGGGTATATCACCCATTTTGACCCCCCAAGAAGAACTTGCCCTGTTGGCCGAATTGGCCCGCCAGATTGTCGTGCCAGATGATCATGACACTGACCTACACCATGATGATGACCCGACGGTGCGGAGGCGCACGCAGCCAGCACCTGCTCGCGTCGTCCATCCTGTAAGTCTATATCGTAATCTTTCAAAAAAGGTAAAACTTAGTGTCTTTTTTATTTCCTAAAATCAATATGATTTTGATTGTCTCAGGCTCAAGAAAACAGGGTTTTACGTGAAATCCCACAAAATCCGCAGGCACGATCCTACGCGTCTCAACTTGAGAGAGACATGAATGAAATAGCTCACAATACGAGGATTGTCCCCTCCATCACCCCCACGGAAGAGTCCTCACTTGAGGACGGTGAGGTGATGGAGGTGGAGCCTGCAGAACCGCCGCAAATGAAGAAAAAAGTAAGTTTTTGAAGTCTTGTTGTTTGTACTGTTTTTTTCACTTGTAAGAAAGTAACGTTTTTTAATCTTATTTTTTGTCTTTTTCAGTCTGTATTTGATCGTCTGGGGTCCAAGGTGCCGCCTGTGATTGATCCTCCGTTGAGCAATCCGGAAACAAGTAAGAAACGTGCAACATCTATGCCGTTTCGAAGCACCTATGTAGTAAGTATGAAATCTACTATTCTGTTCTTAATGGTTATTAATATCTTAAAAAAGTAACACTTCTCTCTATATTTTTCAGACAACTGAGGCCTTGTCAGAGGCATTACAAGAATTAAAAGAAAAGAAGAAACTAAAGGCCGACGAGAAAAGAAGGGAGACAAAAATGAGAAAAAAGGCTGAAGCTGACCGGATCACTCAAGCAGTAAAGAAGCTAAAAGAGGAACAAGACAAAAAGAAGAAGGAAGAAGAAGAGAAGAAGAAAGGAGAAGAAGATGAAGAAAAGAAAAAGGATCAATAAGTGTGGTTTTTTGTGATTATTATTAATGTTATTTTGTGATAATATTATTATTTTTTAATATTCATTTTTTGCTAAGTGACAGTGAATTCACTTTCCACTTTCATCAAAACAGAGGAAGAAGGAACATTAAGTTTGTTAGTTTGTTTTTTTTCTTGATTATTAATATTATTTATAATATTATAATTATTTATGGTTTTTAAAAGTGAGACAGTTAGTCAATAAACTTTCTATTTTCATTGAAATTGTGTTCTGTTTGTCTATTTTTTTCCTTATCCGTTGGTCACGTTTTCACATGAAGTTGGTGTTAATCTGACATTATGGTCGACTTTGACTTTAAAGTGATATTTGTACGTTGAAAATCTTATTTATTTGCGTTTTCTTATAAGTGAAGCTTCTCTAAGAGTTGTTTTGAACGATATTCAAGAACTTTCCATTTTATCATGTCTGAAAGGAACTCAACGCTCACTCGGCAAATCCAACGCAGTTCACTTTTTAATATTTTGAAACTTCTTTGAGGTTAATGTGATAAATTCTTATCAGAATAAGAAGTGAGGGTGCCTCTCATTATGTTTTTGATGAGTGACACTCCTGAAATTCTTATGTTTTGAGTATGTTATGTAAGGGTAGTTTAACCTCCAAATGGCTGTTTCAGTCTGATCACCTTGGTGTGCTGTGTATGTTTGTCCAGGAGCGCCGCGCTGGAATATGGGTTTGATGAAGCTGTCATTAATTTTCAATAGAGTTAAGGTATTAGTGAAGCTTGTCTGATGGTCATTTTGATGGATTTTCAAAAATATTTGGTTTTATTTTGGGTGATAGAGACATACACTTTCTCGGCTCAAAATCGAACGGCAGAGGTGACAGAATTGTTTGCACTCTTTGATTTGACTATGTCTCCTTCTATTTTGGGTATTTGAGATGAAGCCCATTTAGTATTCAGAGGCCAGACTATCTTTTTGATATATGGAGTGGTGACTTTTTGGAAAAAAGTTAAGTTTCGGGGTACATGGAGTCTGAATGTTGTAAGATATTTTTCTCAAAGATATTTTTTATCTTATCATTTCTATTCTAATCTGAGCATCCCTATAATTCTCTTATCACTGTCCTAATCTTATCTTTTTTAAAAAATAGAGCTCAGTGAAAAAAACTTGGTTTTCCATAAATCATCATAGCTCTCTAACTAAGTACACTTTTATTTGAATGGGCCTGCCTGCTTCTCCCTGCGCTTATAAATCAGACTCATTTCATGATTATTTTTAGGGTTTTCTTTTTTATACTTTTTTTTGGTTTTTCAACTATTTTTTAGATTTTTTTTGGCTTTTTTTCTTTTTATGAATATCAGTATTGAGAACTCAAGCCTGTCTCATAGAATCATAGATGGCTTCTTTAATGAAATCTTTATGGTAACTGACCAGATCCAGTTTGATCGAGACAGGGAAAGAAGCTAAGTAGCACCTCACAGCACTCGAAATCAGATTGTCTGCATGATCACGAGACAACTGAACAATAGATTGGGGATTTTTGTATCCACTTTTCACACAATAATCCTTGCAGTGTGAAATTAAATAATTATAATTAGACTTGGCAAGAATAGACATCTCTGTCAGATTCAATAAATGGTACTCCATATTTTCTTTCAAGTTGAAAATCATTTTCCAGCTAGATAGGGCCAAGTAAATTTTAATGGGGGAATCCTTTTTCTCCACACACACTGTGATAAACTTGGCATTTTCTTTATTAATAGATAAGGTGATATCACCAAAAGATAAGGGTTCCAGCTGAGACCTATTTTCCAGAGCATTCAAAACATGCATCTGGACTTCTCGTGACATCATGACATTGAGTTCAGCTGGACTCATTCTATGATAGAGACGATTCCCATTTTTGTTAGTTTCGCCTAAAAGTAGGACGAAGGGGGCAAATTCATGGGCTGCGTCCAGGCCAACACGAATGGTTTTGGAACCATTTTTGGTGAGTGCAAAGTCCCTTGGGATGCACTGTAGGGGGAATTCAGTGGGGCAGGAATTATTTTTAAGATCCACACGAATCGACATGACCGTGGGTGTTTGATTCAATCCAAGCTCCTCAATGGCCTCAGTGGCCATCATCTGGTCATACGCTTCATTGCACAGCTGATCAAGTAAATCTGATCCTGCACTAGTGATGGAGCTGGAACTGGTAGTGTCTGACATGTCAGAACTTGATGAGGAGCTTTTGGGGGAGGGGGCGGGGGCGGGCGGGATGATGGGGGACATGTCAAAGTCCATCATTAAGTCGTCGGGGATGACGGCCTTGGTGCCCTCCTCGACGGCGGCCTGCACCTCGCCGCCGCGCACCAGTGGGAACTCGATGATGTCAACTGGGGCGTCGACGGGGACCTCTGGGGCGGGCGGGGTTGGGGAGAGGAGGAGGGGCATGCTAGGTGCTTGCCGTGCATTCTCCTCTGAGGCCGGGAGCACACTGACTACGCCGGGCTTGACGCCGCTGAGGGCGCCGCCACCAGGGGCAGCCAGCGTGTTGGCCACGGCGGGGAGGTCGCTGGATTGGCCGACAGCCTGCGTTATCGCATCACTGCCGGCGTCACCAGGACCCTCCTCATCAAGGCCAAGCTCGGCCACCAAGTCGCCAAGAATTTGGCGCTTGGCGCGGGGTTTGAGGCTCAAGCTCTTCTTGGCCACCCGCTTCACGGCTTGCTTAGCAGGCATCATCTTTAGTCTTGAAAAAGACAATTTTCTTCTGAGCTGGAACTCGGACTTCTTCTGGAACTTCTTGACTGCTCGACGCACGATGTAAGACTGTGACGCTCCGGGGATCGGGGGCGGCTTTTATGGGGCGCCGCCGCGACAGTGGCGCCGCCTCACGGCCAAATTCGGAACTATTGAACTGTGCCCGCGCATGCGCAGTGCAGCGCCTGGAGCGCTGGAGCGCGCCGCGCGCGCCGCCTATACGGGCAAATTGGAAACTAGTGCGCTCGAATAAATACGGCCGCCCGGCCCCCGGGTCACCACAGTCAATCATCAAGTGTCGCAGTGTCAAGAAGTCCGAGCAGAAGAGAGAAGAGTCGCAGCCTAAGAAGAGTCGCAGCCTTTGAAGAAAACTGTCTTTTTTAAGACAATGTCCGCTCTCCTGGACATCCTGGAGGAGTGGGAGGGAGGATGTTTCTACACCCCGGAGCTCCTCGCCGAGGCCTACACCACGGCCCTGCTTGCCTTGTTGGAGGCCAGCGACGAGGACAGGGCCGACCCTCGGGTCGTTCCCTTCCTCGAGGCCGGCTATGAAGCCTACTGCAGTGAGCAGGACGGCTTCGATAGCCAAGCGGAAGCGACCCGCAACATGGCTTTGGCCATGGTCGGCGCCGGCAAGCACGGCGTCGACGCCGCGGCCTCGCGCCCCGCCACCCCGCCACCGCGCTCCGCCCCGGCCCGCCCCTGGAGGCCCTGGACGCCCTCGCCGCCGCGCACCGCCACTCCCCCGCGCCGCGCCGCCACGCCACCAGCCCGCACGCCACCCGCGCAGGAGGGGTTGCCTACCCCGGCGGCGCCCCGCCGAGACGGAAAGCGCGGCCGGTCCCGATCGCCCTCGCCTGAACCCGCCCCAGAGGAGCCCCTGCAGCCCACCTTGGAGGTGCTTCAGAGCCGGGAGCGCCACTTGCGGCGCTTCAACACCACCTTCAGGGAGGAGGTGATTCAGATTTCGGGGCTGGGAAACACGCTTCCCTCAGAGGATCTCATGGTCGAGCTGTTCGACACCGTGCTGGCTCGCCAGCGGGAGGCCCTCGGTGCTCAGGATGCTGACCGCGTGGTCCTGGAGATCGAGAACGCGGCCAATGCTGACAACCCCCTGTGGTTCAGCATGCGGCGCGCAGACCAGCTCAACGGGCGCGTCGTCTTGGACAAGCTCGCGCGGGTGCTCAACTCCAACCAGGCTTTCTTCGCGGAGGGTCGGCTCCGCGTGTCCTATGTTCATGTGGCGACGCCTGAGGCCGCGGGAAGACGCACGCAACGTGTGCCTAACGAGACCATGCAGGCCTGGGTGGACAGGAAAATCGGGGCGAAGCATCTGTACTCGCCCGATAACGCCGTGGACAACATGTGCCTGGCGCGCAGCGTCGCTGTGGCCATCGCTCGGGTCACGATGTCCAAAATGGCGTTTTACCGTATGAAAAAACCTGATTCCATCGCTCAGCGCAATGCCGCCCTAAAGCTTTGCGAAAGGGCTCAGATTGACCCGAACCGGCCGTGCGGCCTGGACGAGGTGCGTCGGCTCCAGGACTCGCTCCCGGAGTACCGCCTTTGCGTGTTCACCGACAAGAAAGGCAAGGAGTGCGCTTTCAAAGGTGACTTCGTGGCGGGGAAGAGGAACATTTACTTGTTGCTCCATGCCAACCATTTCATGGCCGTGCTCTACCCATTCCAGGCGTTTGAAGTGCGGTATGGGTGCGAAAATTGCGTGGCGTTTTATGAAAACGCTGCAGGCCACCAGTGCGTGGGCTCATGCTGGCGGTGCCTTGGTGACACGGAGCACACCGATCCGTTGCGCCGCTGCGCTGATTGCGGTCACCAGTTTGCTGGCGACGCTTGCTTCGAAGCGCACAAGGTCATCATGTTGCCCTTGGGTAACAAGACCAAGTGCGAGTCGTTCCGGTTTTGTCAAGGGTGTGAGCGCAGCTACAGCACGCTGCGCGGCGCCAAGCACGCGTGCGGATTTGTGTACTGCCGCAACTGTAGGCAGAACGTTCGTGAGAACCATTTGTGTTACATGACACAGTGGGAAGAGAAAAAGCAGGACCCCCGCTGGAAATACATTTCGGTGTATTATGACATAGAAACTACACAGGACCACGAAGTGGAGGGCAAGCAGGGCACGTTCGAGCACAGGCCGAACATGCTCGTCACCCAGGCCGTATGCGAGCAGTGTGCACATGTAAAGCAGAACGACTATTTCTGCACCACCTGCCAGGCGCGCCAGCATGTTTTCCACTGTCTGGACGACCCTGAGGTGAACGTGGTGGGCCAGTTTCTGGACTACCTGCAATCGTTCCCAGCACGAACCCATCTCCTTATCGTGGCCCACAATGCAAAGGCCTTCGATGCCGTGTTCGTGCTTCAGGAAATGATAGCCCGGCGCTTGAAACCGGACCTCATTCTCCAGGGCGCGAAAATAATCTGTATGCAGTTAGGGTCATGGAAATTCATTGACTCGCTCATGTTTTTGCCTATGCCCCTGTCCGCGCTGCCCGGCGCGTTCAATCTCCAGGAGTTGAAAAAAGGATTTTGGCCGTATCTGGCCAATGTGCCCGAAAATTATACTTATGAGGGCCCACTCCTAAACCGTGAGCTGTACTGCGTCTCAACCATGAAGCGCAGCGCGGCCTGCGAGTTCGATACATGGTACGACGAGCAGGTAGCCGGCGGGGCGGTATTCAATTTCAGGCGGGAACTCATGGAATATGCAGTCAGTGACGTCACCATTCTGCGTGAGGCCTGCCAGGCCTTCAGGCAGCTATTCCAGGACACCGCAGGCTTTGACCCCATGTACCACTGCATCACCTTGAGTAGCGCAACCTTGGCGACGTACCGCCGGAACTTCCTGCCCGAGGGGAAGATCGGCATCGTGCCGGCAGGCGGGTACCATGGTAGGGCCAAACATAGCCATATTGCTCTTCAATGGTTGGACTACGAGTCGTATCGACTGGGGAAGTCCATCCAGACCGCGTACAACCACCGCGAGGTGAGCGTGCTCGGCCGCCCCGTCGATGGCTATGTGGAGATCACGCGGCAGGATGGCACTGTTGAGCGCCGAATTTACGCCTTCCAGGGGGATTACTGGCACGGCTGCCCTCTCCACTTTCCCCACAAAGAGGGGGATGGTGAAAATCGCCTGGAGAACACGAAGCGCATTGTGGCGCTCTTCCGCAGAGAGGGGTATGTTGTCGTGGAGAAGTGGGAGTGCGCATTTCGCCGCGAAATGGAAGAGAATGCAGAGGTGAAAGCCTACTTTGCCGCACACCCCACGACACGTCAACCCCCACTACGACTGCGGGACGCCCTATGTGGCGGGCGTACCAGCGCACTTCGTTGGTACCACAAAGCTGATCTAGAGCGGGGAGAAACAATCAAGCTCGCAGACATTATTAGTGAGTATCCATCGGTAAATTATAGGGGGAAGTACCCTCATGGCCACGCAACTATCTACATGGAGGGTGACCCTGCCATGCCACCCCTGCCCCAGTGGAACGGCGTAATCAAGTGCACAGTGCTACCGCCACGCGACCTGTTCCTGCCCGTCCTGCCGTACAAGGCGAAGGGAAAATTGATGTTTCCTCTCTGTCGCACTTGCGTGGAAACGGGGGGAGAGGTGCTGTGTCAGCACAGCGCTGAACAGCGGCAGCTCACGGACACGTGGTGCGCCCCCGAGCTCCAGATGGCCGTGGAGAAGGGCTACCAGATCCACACCGTGCACGAGCTGTACCAATACCCAGGCACGATACAGTATGATCCAAAAACGGGTGAGGACGGCTTGTTTTCTGGGTACGTGCGCCGCTTCATGGCACTGAAAATTCAGGCGAGCGGGTGGCCAGCCGACTGCGACTCAGCAGAAAAGCAGGCCGCGTTCGTGGCCGAGGTGGAACGACGTGACGGCGTCATCATTGACCCTGCGAAGGTGGAAAAAAACCCTGGTCTAAGGACTCTGGCAAAGCTATGCCTGAACAGCATGTGGGGCAAACTGGCGGAGCGCACTCTTCGGACCAAGACAGAGCTAGTCTATGACTACGCCCGCCTCATGGCCTTGGTATCGGACCCCTGCCTCACTGTGCAGAGCCTCGTCCCACTGGGAGAGGCGTGCTTGCAGGTGGCGTGGAAGCCCATCGAAGATACGGAGGTATCGCTCCCCACCACATCGATCCTCCATGGCTGCTTCACCACATGTCTGGGGCGCCTGATGCTGTACAGGTACTTGGACGTGGTGGGAGAGAGGGCGTTGTACCATGACACTGACTCGGTGGCCTACATCAGTCGTCCGGGTGAGCCTGACCTCCCACTTGGAAACTGCCTTGGTGACCTATCGGACCAGATAGTGGAGGACTACGGCGAAGGATCCTTTATCACAGAATTCGCCGCTGGCGGGCCGAAAAACTACGCCTACAAAGTGGCCGTGGGTGGGGATGTCACCAACATCAAGGTGTGCATCAAGGTGCGCGGAGTGAGTATCAACAGCTCCTGTGACGAGCTCGTCACATTCGAGCAGCTGCGCGCCATGGTGGAGGGGCACACTGCAGCGGTGGACATCCCCATCCCGCGGCAGATAGCGCGCCTTCCCTCATGGAAGATAGTCACACGCGCTACTGTAAAAAAGTGGAGAGCCGTCAACACGAAACGGCGCCGCGTGGACATGGCCAGGACTGTCCCACACGGCTACAATGCCTTTGGGGACGTAGAAGACGCTGAGGACCAAGAAGTCCTGGAGGCGATGGACCTTCTCATGCAGTAATAGGGAAGAAGAGAGAAAAAAAGATAAAAAGAAAAAAAAGAGTGCACGGGAGAAGCAGGCTGGCCCGTTTAATGATCAATCAGCTAATGAACGCCTGGGAGGTAGGCCACTCATGACCCGCCAAGCACGTGTGAACGCCGGGTTGCCTACCACCAAGGCGCCCCGCCCCGGCTCAGTCAGAGAGTGTGTGAGAGTGCCCCTGGTGGCGGCGGCAGTCTTGGACTGTCGTCAAGCCCGGCGCGCTCCACGCACTCTCGCCCCGCCGGTGAGAGAGAGAGATTAGCGCAAGGGAGAAGCAGGCAGGCCCAACCCAACCGGAGCAGGGGAGCTGGTCAGGCCCCAGTGCATTACCATCCAGTACTTTTTGTGACGTAGCCCGGCGGCGCTCTCGTCGCGCCGTGACGAAACGCGTCCCCCGCGCGGCGCTCTCGTCGCGCCGTGACAAAACGCGCCCGGACTGGCCCACCCGGACCGGCCCGCCCCGCGCCGCCGCCCCGCGCCGCCCCCGCGCCGCCCCCGCGCCGCCGCCCCGCGCCGCCCCCGTGCCGCCCCCGCGCCGCCCGGCCCGGTCGGTATAAATGCACGCAATCAAAGTTCGAGAGCTCAGTTTTCGTTCAGCTTTTAGTCATGAAGTACGCGACGTGTGACCTGCAGCTCATGCACGGGAAGGGGAAAAAAGAAACTTATGTGGTGAAAGAGTTCTCCATTTTCAAAGCTCAGAACACGGGAGAGTTCCTCGCCACGACCACGTTTGGCCCACCCTACAGTGCAAAAAAACTTAAAAAATGGGCCAGACATGCCAATGAGTGGACCACGGTCAGTGATCACGGGTTGGAATGGGCGGAGGGAGAGCGGCCTTACTCCACTTTAGCGAGCACTTTAGAGTGCATGACCGCCCGGTTCAAAGTGCTCTATGTCAAAGGGGATGTGAAAACCAAACTCCTGCAGTCCCTCCTCCCTGAGAAAACAGTCATAAATTTGTGCGTGTTAGATGTGCCTCCCCTGGACAAGCTCCCCGTCCTCTCGGCGCGCTGCCCCAATGTGATTCACTCCACAACGCCGTACTACGCGTGCGCTGCCAAAAACGCACGCCGGCTCGGCCTATGGCTCGAGTTTCACCTTGCATCAGCGCAGCCAGACACGCCCCCGCTAGAAAATGATATAAAAGGCGATGCGTAGTGCCTTCTCGCTCAATGACTGCAACAATGGACTTGTCCTTTCAGCACCCCTGTACGGCGCTCGTCGTGGGCGGGACTGGAGCAGGAAAAACCTTTTTCATGAAACGAATGATTGAACATAGAGAGGTTATGTTTAGCACCGCTTTCGACCAAATCATTTTTTATTACTCTGAATGGCAACCTCTGTACGAGGATCTCAAAACGGTCGTAGATTTTCGGCAGGAACTGCCCCAGTTAGACGACCACCCTCCCGGCCAAGGGCCTAAGTTATTGATTATCGATGATTTTATGGACGAAATAAAAAATCACAACAAAGAACTCCTTAAATTTTACATCAAGGGCTCAAGCCATCGAAATTTGTCCATTTTCTTTCTGAGTCAATGCTTGTTTCCGGACGGCATGCGACAAATCAGTCTGAACGCCCACTACATTGTCTTGTTCAAGACATCGCGAGATTTAGCCCAAATTCGGACATTTTGCCTACAAGTGGACCCGACCAACTGGCGCGCCTTGCTCGAGGCGTATGAGGACGCGACCAAGGTGGGACACAGCTACATTCTGTTCGATTTCAAAACAAAACAAAGGGATCACCTCAGGATTCGAACCAAGATTTTCCCGGACGAGTCCTGTGTCATTTACATTCCAAAAAATAAGTATAAAAGAGACATGGAAGGCCCTTATTAAACCATTTTTCAATGATGGCTCCTCGTGCACACACGCATAAGGCCCTCCTTGAAGTGCTCAAGTCAGCGAAGCCCAAGTTAAGCAAGGCTATTCTGCAACACGCGGATAAAGCACTTATTTTTTCACTTTGTGAAATAGCTGATAATTTATTATCGGGGAACATCGCTCTCTCAGCAACCCAAAAATCTCAGCTTAAAAAGTACAGAAACCATTTCAGGCGCCTAGCGCAACGCGGAGAGGGTTGGCACGCTAAGAGAAAGTACCTCACTCAAAAAGGGGGTTCATTTCTTCCCCTTCTTTTGTCAGCCGTAGCCTCAGTCCTGCCAATGCTTTTTCGGTCATGAATCACGTTAAGAAAATGATTCTGGTCCCTCAGGAGACGGTGGCGCGACTCCACGACACGCCCACCATGACCCCACAGTCTCAGATGAGTAGTCTGGACACAGAAATGCACGGCATATTAAATAAAAAGTATGCTGATGATGCCGAAAAGTGGAAACATTACAGTGAGGCGCTCTCTCGATACTTGCATTTCGCAGGAGAGTCGCGTAAACCTCTCACCTTGGAAATACAAAACAAGCCAGACGAAACGGACAACAAGCGCGCTGCGGCCGTACGCGACCAGCTCGCTGCTGCAGTGCCGAAAACGTATAAAGGCCAGGCTTTGCGAATTTACGATTATTTGAGTCAAAGTCATTCACCCGTCACATGGGACGCGAATGGCACCCTCTGTATTGATGATACCGTCATACCCCATTCTAACTTAATTGATTCGATTTCCGATCTCACAAGGGCGAGAAAAAATTTTCACCCAACCGGAACAGAGGCCCTATGCACTGTTTTGGCGCGCATGAACATTCCTCTCGAATTATTGGGGAATTCGACACGACGTGAACTGATTCAAAAACTAAAAGGTCAGAGTGGTGGGGGCATCATTTCTCTACCAAAAATACACCGCAAAATACAGAAAAAAGTTAAGGGACATGTCAAAAAGAAAAAAAGCGTGAAAAACACGGCCAAAAAATATGTCTGGAAAACTTGGTGAAATTTTTCACGATCCTTCCCATCCTGCCGGGTACACTGGTCCTTGGAAACTTTGGCAAGCGACAAAGAGACCCAAAAAAGACATTGAAAATTATTTGCAGGCTGAAGATGCCTATACCTTGCACAAACCGGCAAGAAGGAACTTTCCACGTAATGTGACCTATGCAGATAATATAGACGAGTCCTGGCAAACCGATTTGACGGACTTGACGTCACTGAAACAGGATAATTCGGGACACACATTTGTTTTATGTGTTATTGATGTCTTTTCAAAATATGGATGGGCTATTTCTTTAAAAAATAAATCGGCCCCTTCCATTGTTAAAGGGCTTGAAACATTGTTCAAAATGACCCCAAGACGTCCTGTTCGTCTTTTTTCGGATAAAGGTTTAGAATTCAAATGCAAACTTGTGCAGGAGTTTCTGAAAAAACACAATATCAAATATATTTCTACAAATAACCCAGATATTAAATGCTCAGTCGTAGAGCGTTGGCAAAAAACAATAAAATCAAAACTGTTTCGGTACTTTACCGCAACTGGAGATTATTGTTATGTTGACGGGGTACTAGACAAGGTTGTCCATGCTTACAATCATACTTATCACAGATCTATTAAAATGAAACCTGTGGATGTGACAGCAGACAAGGTTCTAGAGGTATATAATACCCTGTACCATGGACTAAAACTCACAAATAAAAAAACCAAGTTTAAAATAGGAGACTATGTCCGCATCACTCGAGAGAAAAAAAGGTTTGAAAAGGGATATACCTGGAACTGGTCAGAAGAAATTTTTAAGGTCATTCAGGTCATTCCTCATGCACTGCCGGTGTACCGCTTGGAGGATCTCGATCAGGATCCAATTGAGGGGACGTTTTATGAAATGGAACTTCAGAAGGTCACGAGGCCCGAGGCCTTCAAAATCGCATATATAGTGCAGTCAAAGGGAAAAGGAAGCAAACGAAAACACCTCGTGCATTGGAGAGGTTACCCTGAGAAAAGTCGCTCTTGGATTCTTGATTCCGACATTATTAAAACATAACATGGATTTTTACGCTTTTCTGCCGAGTAACGCGAGCCCCGACCTATACCCAGAAAACAAAACATCCAATTTTAAGACCCAATTGGCTAATCGCATAGAGTTGCATGGTGATTGGCAGGCCGCCCTCATTGAGCTCCATTATCCAAACACTATCGCACAGTTGACTGAGGGCGAAAACGAGATCACATTCCTGGCGCCAGACAGTGTAGACACGGTTTTCGTCAAACCGGGTTGCTATGCCAGTAAAGCCGATTTTTTGGGGGCTGTTAGTATTGCATTGACAGTCTTGACCAATGACATTGAGGGCGACCCGCCACTGACAGAGACACCTGACCACCGCGTTGAATTGCGCCCTTTACTACCCGATAGACCCGATATGAAAATTCATTTCTCCCCGCGCCTCGCCCTACAGCTTGGCCTCGAAGGTCATGGACCTTTCCCAGCCCACGAGAAACTATGTGGAGTGAAACCCGTTGATATAACTTTGGGCATAACCCAGCAGTTGTTTATTTACATGGACATTCTCACAGACCAAATAATCGGACACACGAGGGCTCCGCTTTTACGTACAGTCCCCGTCAACACACAAGCCCAGTACGGTACTATGTCCGTCGTCCATTTTGAACACCCCCTCTACTTCGATCTGAGCACAAAATCGTTTGAGAGCGTCGAGTGCTATATAAGAGACCAAAAAGGGCACTTGGTAGCATTTGATTTCGGAACCTTGACTCTACTGGTTCACCTACGAAAACGAACACGATAAAAAATGACCCTAATTACTCAATACTATCTAAACCAAGCCGGGGGAGGAGCAGGCCCGTATTATGCTGGCGCTGCCTTTCAGAAAGGCTACGGTGTAGGCTCGTGGCTAGGAGGCCTCTTTCGGTCCATTCTGCCCGTCCTTCGAAGTGGCGCCGCAGCCGTTGGAAAAGAAGCGGTGCGCGCAGGCAGCCACGTCCTTGCCGATATCGCTGGAGGTGAGGGTCTAAGGACCAGCGCCAAGCGTCACATACAACAGGCCGGCGATAACTTGGCTAGCTCACTCAAACGCAAAGCAGAGAGCATGAACGGCTCTGGACGTATAAAAAGGCGTAAAACGACAAGGAAGCCTCATTCTGCTAAAGTGACTCGAAGGAGAAAGACCTTAGCTCCTGACAATTATTTCAGCTAAAAAACAACAAAAAAAACATGGCATTCATGCATTCAGCATCAAATCAATGCCTCCGCTCAGAACTTGACTTGTGGATGGTTCCACCCACACAGACAGCGCTGGAGGCCACACACTGGGTGCCCTACAAGCCCCTCACCACACTGGACTCAGCCAACACCGTTGAGTTCTGTATCCCCGGGGCTGGGAGCGAGTACATCGACCCAGCACACACGATTCTTCTGGTTAAGGCCAAGATCGTGAACGCTGATGGGACAGACATTGTTGCCGCAAACAATAGTGACGCCACTCCCGTGAATTACGCGTTGCATGCGCTTTGGAGCCAAGTGGACGTGAGCCTAAACCAAAAAGTGATTTCACATTCCAGTATGACCTATCCTTACCGCGCCTACATCGAATCGTTGCTAAATTATGACAGTTCAGCCAAACAGTCACACATGACGCAACGGCTCTGGTATCAAGATACACCAGGCCACTTTGATTCCCTAGACGGAGCAGAAAATTTGGGACTAGCCTGGCGCAGGGCCCGCACAGCACGCAGTCGTCCCTTTGAAATGATGGGTCCATTGCACATTGATTTCTTTAACCAAGATCACTTCCTTCTCAATAACGTTGAATTGAGAATTAAACTCATTAGGAATCGAGATGCCTTCACACTCATGTCCACTGCAGGGACAGAAAAAATCAAGCTTCTGGACGCTACACTTTTCGTTAGGAAAGTCACTATTTCCCCGTCTGTGCTTCTCGCACACGCACAGGCCCTAGAGAAGGCCCCTGCCAAATACGCAGTCAACCGTGTCGACATTCGAACAGTCACTATCGGACAGGGACTCCGTGATAAAAATATTGATAATCTGTTTTTGAATCAGTTACCCCAAAGAATTGTTATTGGCTTCGTTGACAATCGTAGCTATAACGGCGATTTTTTAAGGAATGGATTCAATTTTCAACACTTTAATTTAAATTATCTTAGTCTCATGGTGGACGGGCACCCTGTGCCCACACAGCCTTTGACCCCCGATTTCCCGAACGGACTATACATGGAATCATACAACACATTGTTCTGTGGAACAGGCGTTCATTGGAAAGACGAAGGGAATCAAATCAAATACGAAGATTACCCCAGGGGCTTGACGCTTTTCGCATTCGATTTGTCACCCGACCTGTCCGCTAGTGAGCCACACTGGAATTTACAGAAACAGGGCACACTGCGACTTGAGGTTAAGTTCGGCGAGGCCCTAGCCCAGCCCATAAACTGCATAATTTACGCCGAATTTCAGAACTTAATTGAAATCGATAAAAATCGAAACGTTGTTGTGGATTACAACGTCTAAAAAATGGATGGACACACCCTAGAAAACTTAATGAAGAAAGACAAACACGTGGCGCCCTTCTTTGAAGGCGTTTTCGCTGCAGACACACTCCCACGCAGACTCCATAAGCGCCCCGCCCTACTCATTTGTAACACAGACCCCCTGTGTAAGCCAGGCCAACATTGGATTGCATTTTACATTGATAAAAACGGCGAGGGTGAGTACTGGGATTCGTACGGCCTCCCACCAGTGGTGAAACTCCACAGAAAATTTTTAGACCGACTCTGCCGTAAATGGACGTACAATCCAACGAGTTTGCAAGACATCGACTCGAATGTATGTGGACAGTACTGTGTCATGTACTTGGTACATCGAGCTCACGGTTTTTCGCTACGTTCATTTGTCAAAACATGTTTTACTGATAATCCGAAAATAAATGATCAACGGGTACGAACCATGTTCAAACACATGTTCGCACACAAATGCAAATGCATTTTACCTAGTGATTCACATTCGCAAAAGAGTTGTGAACGGAAAAAATAAAAATATTTTTAAAAAAATTAAAAAAATTAAAAAAATTTGAAAAAAATTTGAAAAAAATTTTAAAAAAATAAAAAAAAATTAAAAAAATTTAAAAAAATTTAAAAACATTATAAAAGTTTTTTTACAAACACAAAAAATAATAAAACAAAAAGGAACTGACACAAAAGAGAAATTTGTGTTGGTTAAGGTGGTACCTCCACAGCGCATGCTTAGTACAAATAGTGTCCGTAAAGGGTGCGCCACAGTCGCGGCGCAGCGGCATAAAAGGGCAAGCGCTCCAGTCACACGCATCAGTATGTGTTCGTCAGTCGTCACGATGGAATCGCTCCGCTTCATGCTCAACTATTGGAACCAGAAAGAACTGGTTGCCTCGCAGGCCACAGATTCAGTCCAGATCTGGAAAAAAGGTCTTCTCCAAGACGAGTACAGTCTTGATGAGATCGAGGAGTTCTACCTGGAAAAGGAGTGGCTGGTCCCCAAAATAACCGCCCACCTCACAGGCAAAACTCAGGACTACCTCGGCCATTATGACCGCTTGCAGTCCCATCTCATTCATTACATTATGCTGCGCGACAAGCCTTTCATTCTCGTTGAGAGAGATGCTAACTTCAAGGAGGTGGATGGTGTCCCCCAATTCTCTCAAGTCTATTTGGGGTCAACGGCATGGACGTCCATCCTGAAATTAGGCATGACTGTGTTCGAAGTTTTCACCCCCTTGGACGATTTACTCGAGTGCTGTTGAGTTCACCCATCGTAAGATAAGGCGCACGGGAGACAGCAAGCAGGCCCGCCCCGCCATCAGTCGCGCGGCGCGCGGGTGACCTGGGGACAGAGCGCAGCGGGTTGCCTATCCACCAGGCGCTCCGCACACACAAGCGCACAGTGGGCTGCCCTTGGTTCCAGGCACTCAGGTGACTTGGGGGCCTCGAAGGGTAGGTGAGACCCACCCCTTGGGTTAGGTTAGGTTACACCCCTCATCTTCACTTCGCTCCAAAAAAAATAAAAAAAAAATAAAAAAATCCGAAAAGAAATATTCGGAGTTAGGTTGGGTTAGGCCTCCTTGGGTGACATGGGGACATGTTACCTGGGGGGGTACAAGATGGCGGCGGTGACCAGGGGGGGTCTATACTACTGGGGAGAGGGGGCGGAAGAGCAGACGACAAAAGGCGGGTGGCGTCCGAAAGCGCCACCAATGATTGGGGCAGCGAGGCGCGCAGCGCGAGGACTTTAGCGAAAAGTAATGTCAGCGAGCTGAAAGGGGAGACTTCAAGCTTTCTGGAGGTACTTTCACCCATACGGCACGGTCTCAGTCCTCTCAGCGCGCCGGCGTGCAATATGAAGGAGACGTTCGCGATGCAGCCCCGGAGTCGAGCGAGAGTATGGGGTATCGCCGACGGTAAAGTGGGACTCAGACAGCTGATGAGCAGAATGTTGTGATGCTGGAACCTATTTTCCCCGATCTCGTTACGGCTTTGCTTTCTCGCTTTGCATGCCTTAGTGGCGGTGACATAATGGTATCTGCAATAAATGCAATATCGATTCGTCCAACCATGAAAGAGTGGCGTTTACGAAGACTTGGAATCGAAGTGAGTCCTGTGTATTGTGAAATCTTGCACCACTAACTTAAGCTTTGTTGGTGTGTGCGCACAGGCTTTCTTACGCACACCATCGCTTTTTCTCCCTCTCACCGTCACTTGCCATCGTGCCTACTCAACGAATAGCGTTAGAGTGTCCGTCCTAACCCTGCGTTCTTGCTCAAGGTCAACCCTGTTGCTCTTTATTGTGCATGCTTTGCTGGAGAACTGTATCTATTGCACTTGTTTGCACAGGAATGAAAGAAGGCGAAATGCGGTGGCCATCTCCTAGGAAACCGAATCGAGAAGTAACATCAGAGACAGAAAAAAGCCAGATGGGATGGCCAGTCCTAAGCCAGGTAGTAGCATGGAGGAGTATCAGGTTAGTCTGGAATCAAGAAATCAGCCTTTGAGTGGCTCAGATGAGTACATTTGAGAAAACTGCCTGCAATTTGCCTTGTTCCGTAACTCGGTCATGTCACCTAGTAAAGGGTTAGACATGAGCAACATAAGAAATCCTCTGTCATCTTTAGTCGTTTGAACTAGCTCGTACAACTGTTCCTGGGTTGTCAAAGCTCGCAAATAATGAATCTAAATAATGTTAAGAAGTACTGCAGCACAGTACAGCTCAAAATGATGTGACAAATTATGTAACAGCTGTGCAAGTGCTCCATGTGTTACATTTTCAAAGTGCCCAAATTGTGCTGAATTCTTCCTGCATTTGCATTTCAGGAACATGGGTTGGTTGTGCTGGGGCCATCTCATCGTGTCCTTCACATTTGCTTCCCTGCTGTGGCTTTGTGTTGGACAATTCATATCGGAACGTTGGCTCGTGATTTCACCTTGGCTTCGGAGTTCGCTGTTGAACCCAGCCAGCCTGTCTTCCTTATCACCTCTGCTGCCATGGCTCAAGCTAGTTCATCATTGGTTTCTTTCTACTGGTGCTACAAAACTCCATAGTCTACGTAAGTTAATGCATGACTTGAACCTCCACCTTAAGTCTGTGACAATGCATAAAAGTGTTGTAAGTAGATTTACATGCACATCTCTAGCTTTCTGTTGGAGGAATTCCTCTTCCAAGCATGAAGCAGAGGATTTTCTTTTGCTTTTTGTAATAGTTTTAAGTGTTGGGTTTAGATGGAGACATATATCATATCTATTTTTTGTTAGTAATATCATTGAGCCTTTTGTTTGATAAGATGGCTGTGTATTAATATCAGAGAATATCAAGAAAGGACCTTCTTGCATGGGATAGGAAGCTATTTGAGCTTCCTATTACCACAGATAGGACTATATTGCAAAAATAAATTTTTTGAATGTTTAAAAAAAATAAAAAAATGTTCTGTAATGTGGTGAAGCTTTAACAGAGTACTATCCCATGCACAAAGGTCCTTTCTTGAATACTGCATAACTATGATATTATAAAAAAACAGTAATAGTTTCAAACACTGTTCTCCTGTGATGTCCCTAACACAATTGAATTGACATGCTTTCATATGAACCCAACACTTGTAATTATTCCCTTATTCCAAAAAAAAAATCCATTAGTGCATGCTAGGAAAAGTAAATACATCCAATCTATAGGTACCGATCACCTGATGCTTCAGCACAAAGAAACATGGAGATGTGGTTTACGTGTAGCTCAACTTTAATCACTTTTAATAATTACTTCAGTGGTTAAGTGTAGCTCAACTTAAATCAGTTTTATGAATTTCTACAGAAATGAGTGTTAAGTATTAGACATCTAAATAGGTGAAAGGGCAGTCATTTACATTGTGGGAAAAGACTACGGAAAGTACTGTTAATTTTTTCATAGCTCTCCTCCGTCCTTCACACCACTGTGGTTTCCGTCTTTTGATAATAGAAATCCTCCGTTGTTTTTCTGATGGTGCTACCATAGCTCATCAGACTCATTTGTTATTACATTTTCACTCAATTTTTTGGGACAGTTAATTTGTTAAGGTAACAGAAAATAATTGTTTTTTAAGTTCTTTTGGGAAAGCATTATCAGTGCGAGGTAGGAGCTGTGTTGTATCTATTAAGTGCTTTGAGCAGGGCAAAACTAAGAGAAACAAAGAATCAGAAGTATATTCCTTTAAGTTTAATAGTATTAAGTACAGCTGGCAACTACAAACTCCAAATTTTGCTTGCTTGAAGGAGCCTGTAGTAGTCAGCTGTACTTTATACTATTAATCTTTAAGAAATAGACTTCTGTTTCTTTGTTTCTCTTAGTTTTGCTCTGCTCAAAGCACCCAATAGATACCACACAGTTCCTGCCTTTCACTGATGATGCTTTCCCAAAAGAAGTTAAAAAACAATTTTTTTCTGTCACCTTAACAAATTAATTGTCTGTAACAATTGAGTGAAAATGGAATAAGCATTGAGTCTGATGAGCTGTGGTGGCACTATCAGAAAAACAACGGAGGATTTCTACTGTCAAAAGACGGAGACCACTGTAGTTTAAAGTATGGAGGAAAGCTGTGAAAAAATTAACAGTCCTTTCCGTAGTTTTTTCCTACAATGTAGGTTAAGTAATAATAAAAATTTATCATCAGCACATTTTATCATCGTGCAGTTATTTATAATTATTTTAAAAAACTAAACAATCTATTTTTTATTTTCCTCCTTCGGTGGAGAATGCCATCCTGGATTCCAGAAGTCTGAAATGATGCAATGAGCAAATTGGTACTGGTGGTTGCTCTAATAGTGGGAAGTACTTGAAAGCATGATCAAGTTCATCCTTACGTTCAGGAGTTTCTGGATCGGGGTAGTATGCCGGCTTTGGAACTCTCCTTCCCTGCTTGCGCTGTTGTTCGACATTCTCCATTTCTTGTAGAAACCTGATTAACAAAATCATCACTTAGCAGAGCAGGAGAAAGCACTATTTTGGTTCACGCATCGATGTTATTTTTTCTTACTGGTTGTATCTATCCAACTCCTCCATCTCTTTCTCGGAAAGAGTATTTCTGAGCGGGGAACTTGTTCTCCTTGGTGTGAACATACCCTCATACTTGGGAGGATCCATACTGTGACAAGAGAAACTAAATGAAAGAGGGGCATCCGTTTTGGTATACCAGCAACAGTGCCATGGCACGAAATACTCACATCTTTCTTTCAGCAAATGCCCTGCCTCCAAAGAAATAGGGAGGGAGCTCCCTCCATTTAGCCTCAACTGCCTTAACTTCGCCGGTCAGCATCCACGTTTCGTCCGGATCAATTGATTCGTCGCCCTCGGTCCACTCTGACGATTGACTGAGCGTCTCCATTTCTAAAACCAAGTCTTCTAGCTCTGGTTTGCTGGTTATGACCGTTGTTTAACGACTGGCTTGCGGCTTGCAGCTAGGCCAAGAGACGCGGGGTGGGTGGGTGGGTGGGGTAGGGTGGAGGTATGGGGGGGAATCGGCGAGCGACATCTGCGTTTCCATTGGTGGTCGGACAACAATCGCTTCAATGTAGCCAACCCCACAAAAACAATGTCGTTTCGTGGAAACCTTCATCTAGGATGATAACGATTTTTTGTGAGTCTCATATTTTGTTGGCTTTTAGTTTGGGTTAATTATACAATATCTCCATGGGGTGTTCTGAAGAGGAGTATTTTTATTGAAGTATGTGAATGTTGCATAGTTGCCTATCATGAACTTGCTAGCGCCTCCCGTGGACATGACCTTAACCGTTAGCTAGTGAACTCTTTCTGGCGCGCTCATAGCGTCATAGTGTATCAGGTACTTCAAACATATTAGCAATAGATTTGTGGAGAACCTAGTTAACAGTCATCTTAAAAGCATGTCCCTTTTCCTGTCTTAGAGACTATTTCCTTTGTTCATCTGTTTGAATCAGACTCTTGGCTCTAATTTCACATAGCATAAGGAATTACATAAACTTGGTTTTGTTATGATTTCGTGTGATATGTTTTTATTCTTTTCGTTGCCAGGGCTCTTTTTTTTTCTCTCTTGCAGCTGCTGTGTTACTGGTTTAGTCCACTATGTCAATTTGTGTTTGTTTTTCTGTTGGTTATAGGCTAGGCGCCAGCGTCCATCATGCCGGTCAGTGCCAAACACTTCTACAGTAAATGTGATGATGGTGAAGGGAGCGATGGCACAACCTCAACAGAAAAGCGGTGGCCCTCACCCGTGTTCAAGTCAGACCATGTAGTGCCACCCAGTGTCCAATCAGAACCGTTGAGTGCACCTCTGTCTGGCTTCTCCCAGCCCAAAACTACATCTTCGGGTTTGAAGCCTCCTCTACCTCGAACGAAGACTGAAAGATTCATACCAATGCCGACTCGGTTCAAAGCTTCTTTAATAAAGCTGCAGGACAGATGGCAGCAAGAACAGTTTCCATCAGCCAAGCAAGTCTTACTGTCAAACAGATCAGAGCAGGATATTAGTGCTGCTGAGGCTCTGATATCTTTGCCAACATCCATTGATGACAAGTGTCACGCCTGGGTGGAATCTATTTCAGGTATAGTTCACGCTTATTCAAAATTGCCTTTGTCCGAATCAATTTATGTTGTCATGATATGCTTTCTTATAGTCGTTCCATGGCCAAGTAATTTCTTGTCGCTGTTCTAAACCTATGCAATGATTTAGTCCGTTCCCAGCTTATCCTCCTGAATGCCCAATTAATCATTTAATTAATTAATCATTTTATCTGTGTTGCAGATCCGAATCAGCCAGCTTCTAATTCTTCAAAAGACACAAGAAGAGAAAAGAGACTTGTGGATTATTCCCCTTCCTCAAATAGTACTTGTAAGTTCAGTTTTTAATAGGAGGTTTCAAAGCTTTATTCTATCTGAGTGAATTTCTTGGAAATATTCTCTTTTGCAGGCAGTTCAAGTGTTTCAAAATTAGGTGCTCCCGTTTCTGGCAAAAACCTGCTGCAGTTGGGTAACCAGCAATTTGCTACAAAAGGTGAGTACAAGAAATTATCGAAAGCTTTAATTTTCATGTTACATGTTGCTATATTGTCAGTCTGGTTTCAGTTCTGTCGCCCAAAGTGGTCTTGTCAACTGATTCTTGTTCGGAACGTCCAAATAGCAAGGCCATAGGAGAGACTAGACCACCACCTGCGTCGGGAAATACTCCTTTAAACTGTAAGTGTTAATTAGAAGCTTTAAAATTATGCTGGATATTGCATGTAGTTAATCACATGTATTATTTTTTTGCAGCTGTGGTAAGGTCTTTGAGCTTTGATGAGGGGGAAGGGGGAAAGAGTACAAAGTTAACTGTTGTGGGTACATCCCCCACTAAAATCCTACCAGCTCCTCGAGGTAAATTTAGGGGTATCTTATTCTCATTCACTTAACCTTTTCCATTCTTTCATTTTTTTAAAATTTATCAAATTTAATCCATCTATTACCTGTTCTTTAGCTCTATGTGTTGGTCTATCCCGACCTAAGGCCAATGCCAAAAGAATTCATGTGGCAGCTAATTCCTCAGAAAACCCTCCACCTCACGCTAAGTGTTAGTATGAACAAACATTCTTTTGTGGAATAGTTCATAATTTATTGGAATAGCAACTCATGCTTTACTGTTTTTGCAGCTCTGAAAAGAAAATGCTGTGACCAACAAGAAACCTGCTTACCTGCTACTCGAGGTAAATCTTTTAAGCCACAAGCCTCTGTTTCATTTTGGATCTTGTGAAGCCTTATTAAAATATTCCTATTTGCAGCTGTGTTAGGAGATGTGGGACAACTTAGGCCCTTACCTCAATCTGAAACAGGTATTCAATACTTTGATATGAAAGACAATAGAACCGCAGTAAGCTAATCAGGCCAATAAAACAGTAGCTTCAATTTCTGAAATTTCTTTTACAGTTACGAGTAAGGCAGTCCTGGCTGATGACAACGAGTCTTTGCCCCCACCTACAAAATCGACAAGAACTACTGCATCATCTAGTATGTTCAATGCGTCTACATTTTTGCAAATGTGGGTCACTTAATCTAGTATCTGAAGGTCTATTCTGACTCTCTTTGTTTTGGATTTTCAGAACGCCCAGTAAGGAACACTTCTAGAGTCACCTATGGACTAACTGGTGATGCGAGTGATAGTTCAGATCATTTGTTTGGTGGTTCTGATGATGATGATGATCCCTCTTGGATAGTGGGAAACTTTGGACGAAATTCTAATTTTACAAATTTTAATGAAGATAATAGTTCAGATAGTGATGAGAATAGCAATTCAGGAAATGAATGCACCTCTGAAGTATCTAGTCCTAGAGGTTCTGCAGTTAATGCAGGTGAGTTCGAAATTCTTACCTACAATGGAGAAATTCTGTCTTTGGTCTTAAATTTATACAAACCTTATTTATATCTGCAGGGTTGGAAGAAATGCCTGATGAGCCGTCTTCGCCCCCACCAAAGATAACCAAGAAACAAATGAGAGCTGCTCGACAAGCCAAGCGAAATAGTGGTCAAGCTTATGTGTCTAGTGAAGGTGTCTCCATTAATGCAAGGCAAAGGAAAGCTGTTCACAATTGTAAACGACTGAAATGTCAAGACATCATTACAAATGTAATTGGTGATGCCATATTCTCTGAGTATTGGGCTATGGGCAGTTACGAAAAGCGAGTGAATTACATCTGCTCCAGAGTACAAACTGAAAGAATTCATCGCTCCAGAAAAAGGTGGCAGGTTTCAAACCGTGGAAAGACATATTCCAACAAGTATTTCTTTGACATCAATGGGAGTAGATATCAGGTTTGCAAATCAACATTCCTCAATACACTCGGTGAAACTGACACGTTTGTCCGCATCTGTCTAAAGAAGAAATCAGAGACTACAACTGGAATCGGTCCCAATGAACGTCGAGGGAAGAAAACACCCAAACATGCCTTGGCTGCAGAGGTGAAGCAAAAAGTTTTAGAGCACATAAAGTCCTATCCTGCTTATGTGTCTCATTACTGCAGAAAGCAGACGAAGCAAAAGTACCTCTCTTGTGAGTTGACTCTGAAGAAAATGTGCAGTCAGTTCAATGAAGAAAACAGGGGTTTGAATGTGACAGTCTCATACTCAACTTATAGAAGAGTTTTTAAGCCTTTGAAATTAAAATTTAAGGAACCAGCTACAGACACGTGTGCCAAATGTGATGAGTTCAGAGCCAAACTTAAGTTTGTGAAAACCGAAGAAGTGAAGAAAAGTTTGGAGACTAAATATGAACTTCATTTGCGGAAAGCTGAAGCTGCGTATGCCTTGAAGACCCACTACACCCAATTGGCAAAAATTGATAAAAAAATCAAGGTTTTAATTTTTGACCTAGAACAGGTGTTTGCAACTCCCAATGTGACCTGTGGAATGGCATATTACTTGCGACAGTTGAGTACTTTCAATCTGACTATTGTGGATGCTGGAACTGGAAACACCTTCAACTGCATGTGGCATGAAGGCGAAGCGGCTCGTGGTGCCTCTCAAATTGCCTCCTGTATTTTTAGTCACATCATGGATGAAGTTGGAGATGGTATTGAAGAATTGTTCCTGTTCAGTGACTGTTGCAGTGGTCAGAACCGCAACAGCCTTGTTGCAGCTATGTTCCATATCCTTTTGTGCCTTCATGACTCACTGAAAGTTGTCAATCACATCTTCCTTGTCCCTGGGCACACTCGCCTTGAATGTGACTCTAAGCATTCTGTGATTGAGCGTAGGAAAAAACATGCTGGAATGATAAGTATTCCAAGCCAATGGTATGAAGTTGTTGACAGTGTAGGAGACTCATTCAAAGTTGTTGAAATGGCCAATAAGTTCTACGACTTCGCCCCTGTTCTGGAAAAGAATGGGCCCCTCATCATGCGGCAGAAGTTAGAGAACGGGCAGAAGATGTATTGGACCAAGACACATTGGTTCCAATACAAAGCATCAAGACCAGGCATTGTTAATGTGAAAACTAGTTTCTCCGAAGATGCTCAGTTTGAAACCTACAGTATGGTAAGAGGAATATCTAAAACCAGACAATTGCCAAATAATTGGTGGTTAGAAACACTTCAAGTGGCACCACCTGGAAATGCTATCTCCCAAGAGAAGAAGGACAATTTGATGTCACTTTTGCCATTCATTGATGAAACTTACCATGACTTCTATCGGTCGCTGAAAGTGGATGGTGCAATTACTGAAGACACAGACCCAGACTTGCCTTCAGAAAATGAAGAAGAAAATGATGGGGATGAGGATTAACTAACTTCTGTAAAATAGCTGAGCACTGCTTGTCTGTAAACCAAACATATTTCTACTGTGATTTTGTGCTTGATATATATATATATATATATATATATATATATATATATATATATATATATATATATATATATATATATATATATATATATATATATATATATATATATATATATATGTGGGCTAATATATATATTTATTTTAGCTGTGTGATTGCTTTTCTTAAGAAGAAATTCAGACTTTTTCTTGCTCTCAGGAAATGGCACAATAACTTTTTATGAGAATTAGTTTTTAAGTTTGTCTTGTGATATGCTGACTGGTCAGCCTAGCTTGCTGGGAACTGTACAAAAGATTTTAATTTTGTTTCATCTTGCTTTCCCTTATTTGTAAGTAATTTTATTTTGACCCATAGAGATATATTTGCTTGGGATGAATGCAGAAGGTTTATCTAAGTTATGAACTTCTTATGGTAACCGCTTTCAACTTAATCTGCTTCCCCACTGATTCAATATTTATTTTGTTTATAAAAGGATGGATTTGTTTCCATTGCTATGCTCTTATTATTGAAGTTTCTTTTGGATGGGTCATTAATTTTTGAAATGTGTAAAATTGCTTTTCTTAAGAAGAAATTCAGACTTTTTCTTGCTCTCAGGAAATGGCACTGAAAGTTATGAGAATTAGTTTTTAAGTTTGTCTTGTGATATGCTGACTTGTGGTCAGCCTAGCTTGCTGGGAATTGTACAAGAGATTTTAATTTTGTTTTATCTTGCTTTCCCTTATTTGTAAGTAATTTTATTATTTACATTATTTATTATTTACATATTATTTATGCACTTATTATTGAAGTTTCTTTTGGATGGGTCATTAATTTTTGAAATGTGTAAAATAACTGATCGAATGCAATTGTCCTCTGATTTTATATTGTTCATTTGGGAAAAAATGAAAAAGGTTTATTCTCAAATGCAGGAACGAAAGTTTCTGATAATAATTTGAAATTAGTTGTTCAGTTTCAAAACTGAGGGATTTGTTTTGGTTGCCATGTACTTATTTTCTATTCATTTTTCTAATTTATGTGTCTTATCAATTTCTTTAAATGAGTTGAACAACAGTTCTTTGCTGATTCTATATTGTTTCTTTGTGAAGGGAAAGATTTACAGTAGTTCACAAATGTAATAATTTGCTATATGCTATGTGTAAGATTTACCGCAGTTATCTGCTATATTGATTTAAGTGACAACTTTTTTCTCTTTTTTTTTTTGGGGGGGGGGGGGGGGTATAAATAGAAACAGAAGTTTTTTGTGTCCATGAAATTCTATTACAACCTATTTTCTCTTCTAATGTCATTGGTCTCATTTGTTAAGTTTCCTCTACCTCTCATGATTTATGTGCTCAACATATGGTTCAACACATGAATTTAAAATCGTGGAATGATTCATAAGTAACTAAGCAATAAGAAACTATACAATGATCAGTCAGGGACAACCCACTCTATGAAAAGAACTGAACATTTTGTAACTTCTTTCTATTTTGAAATAGAATCATGAAAAATAGAAAACATTGATTCCTTGTCGCCATCATTTGTCACAATTTGGTTCAGGTCTCAGTTGAAAACACAGTTGTGAAGGTACAGTTTTCGGATGAGTGGCACTGGGATACAGGTCTTAGGACAACAGGGCTTTTTACCTAGAGAAAAAAAACAGAAAGAAAAAACTACAATTTGTTCGGTACACCAATATTGTTTATTAAGAAAAATAACAGTGTTTTGATTAATATTGTTAAAGATTAGTGTTGGAGAATTAAAACTCATCAGAGATAGAAGGAATTAAAAAAGAAAAATATATCTTACTCAAACAAGAGGAAACAACTTTGAATAAATAAACTGAAGCTGGAGTACAACAAGCAAATGCAACGGGTGATCAAACTTACTCGGAGAAACTGCTGTGGTTTCTGTGTTGTTATTACAGCATGCAGGGCTGCAGTAATGACAACACCCATTTCACCTTGATGTCCAACTAAGAAGCCCATATCTTCTTACGCCGAGGATCAAGGCACGTGACTGCAACACAAACAATAGAGGACAGATAAAAAAACACACATGGTTCAAAACACTCTGAATTTTAACTGAAACTTCTTACCAATAAAAACAAACTACGGAAATGTTACAGACTATCAACACTAGTCTTGGAGAGAGAAATAAAAACATAGAAGAAAACGCCTCAAATTGATTGACAGTACAAAATGCACTTCCTAATTTTCCTAAACACAAATCCAACATTCACTTGATAACAACAACGGAAATTGGAGTGTATTCTTACCTTCCAGTCTTAGTCCATGCTGTTGCCACCCAACTACAACAAGCTGTCGAATGATAAGAAGTTGTTCTCAGCATGGCTCCACTACAAAGTTTCCTCTTCGGTGATCACAGAATCCTCCTTCCATACCTGTACAAAAAGATGATGCAGCACTTCAGGCAAGAGCAATAACATAGGGATAACACTGACAGAAAAGCTCCCTATGCCATCAGAACGGGGTTAGGTCACCAAAATACAAAACGAAATTAAGGCAACAATGCGAAATAAAACTTGACATAGTGAGTAGTACACGCAACACGCATGGAAAGGTGGAGAAAGAAACGAGCAGTGCATTGCACACTACTGAAGTAGCTTTGAGAGAAAAGCACTCGCCAAATGGCAAGACTCACTTGCGAGGCGACGGGAGGAAATCGACGACACAGCAACAAAAGCAACATGGGCTGCATCGCGAACGTCTCCTTCATATTGCACGCCGGCGCGCTGAGAGGACTGAGACCGTGCCGTATGGGTGAAAGTACCTTTAGAAAGCTTGAAGTCTCCCCTTTCAGCTCGCTGACATTACTTTTCGCTAAAGTCCTCGCGCTGCGCGCCTCGCTGCCCCAATCATTGGTGGCGCTTTCGGACGCCACCCGCCTTTTGTCGTCTGCTCTTCCGCCCCCTCTCCCCCCTCCCCGCTCCCATCCCTCTGGAGTGTGAAAAGCAACAAGCGTCTTATTTGCACTCGAGACTGCAGGGTGAATAGGTCAAAATGGCACTGCAGCTGTCTGCCAGTGCCAGTTGTTTTGACAATCTTTCTTTCAAAGCAATCAGTTTCATCATTTGCCTAGAGATTTCGGGAATGTCTCGCATTTTGAAGTTGTGCTCAGTGTGGTACATAGAAATCTTTCTTTGTACAGTCACATCATATTCACAAACTTGTGGCTAAAAGCCAATTTTAAGTTGCAGAAGTTTTTCCCTAAGTTGGTGGTGTATTTTCAACCTGCCTAACCCACTCAGTGTATACAAGGGCTTCTTGACAGAAACAATTCCGGTAGGAAAAATGAGCAAGTTTTAAACAACAACAGCAGCGCCTAGTCTGAGTTAATAGTGGATACTTCACTCCAACTAGAAAGTGTGATTAGGCGTTAATTTCACCAAGAGTCCATAGCGTACTGGGATCCGAATGAAGTCCATCTGATTGTAAGATACCTGAACACATCATCTGCTGCCAATTTAAGTAAGTCTCTCTCGCTGTCCGATATTTTAGGTGAATCTGTTGTCTGAACGTAAGTCCATCTACTTTCTGACAATATTGCGTATGTCCATTGGTTTTCTGACAAAATAACGCAAGTCCGGACTTACGTTATTTTGTCAGAAGATCAGTGGACCTACGCAGTGTTCTCAGAAAATGATTGGACTTACGTGGACTTACGTCTTTTGGTTCAGAAAATAGTGAACATACGTTGTTTGGGTCATGGGCCAAACAACGTAAGTCCAGTGATCTTGGAAACTAAGAGAGCTGCAACAGATTAAACTACAGTATCTGTTCCAGCATCAAATACAGAGTATTACTATATTTCCAGATCCCAGCTCCAATTTTAATTACCTAAGATATTTAGTTTTTTTCCTCTCCTGAAAAATTTTGTTTCGTGGACTTACGTCCCTTTGTCAGATCATCAGTGAGGTATATCCTTGGCTCGCCACACGCCGAAATTCAGCTCTCTATCTCAAATATTTTGGTCGTACCAACGAAGAAACACTTAAAAAACGGCAGAAAAAGTGCAACTTTTCAGTGACTTTATATTTTAGAGACATTTTTTCATGATTTCGTATGTTTTTGAAGGTGCTGAAAAAATGAAATCAATTTCGACCCCTGACCAAACTTATACCAGCGAATTGGCTACCTCGGCCCGAATTTACTAACATAATTAACTTTGACCCTTCATCTTGAAAAAAGGGGGTCGACCGACTAAAAAATTTTATTGCAGATTTCGATAGGTCTCGGCAAGACCTTTTCAAAGAGGGGTCGGAAGGGGGGTCTAGGAGCCCGACTTCATTAGTTAGCCGAATCAGGATCTTGAAAAAAGGGGATCGACCGACTAAAAATTTTTATTGCAGATTTCGATAGGTCTCGGCAAGACTTTTCCAAAGAGGGGTCGGAAAGGGGGTCTAGGAGCCCGACTTCATTAGTTTGCCGAATCAGGATCTTGAAAAAAGGGGATCGACCGACTACAAAATTTTATTGCAGATTTCACGTGGTGCATTACTCAATGCCTCAAAAATCCTTGAGACAGCTTGCCGAAGGCAAGCAGGGAAGCGCCGCAGGCCAAGGTAGGTGTAACGTCAGGCGTGGATTGTCGTAACTGGCGCAGCATCGCGAAGCCTGTTACGACAAGACACGGTCTGGCGTAAACCTACCTTGTAGTAATGAAATAATTTAGAAAATTGAAAATAATACATAAATGTGTGAACTGTGTGAGCCTTAACCTCCCACAGTATTATTACACATTAGACTACCAAACGGCGTCATACACTCATTCACTCACTTTGCACACCATTAATTACCCGCCTCAATTACCTTTTTGTTCGGTTGATTCATGATGAATTATTGCTTTTGTAAGACGCATTGATGCATTCTTTTCAAGTGTACTAACGCAATAAAGCGCAGACACACATTCCGATTCACTTTTCCAGACGGTGTGGAGAGTTATAGAAGGCTGCTGCGAAAAATGTGCCAGCCGCCAGCGCAAATTTCGGGTGGCCTGTGAATACTGCTTCTAGTGCGCTTTAGGGGCGCTGCTTGTCCACCGGGGTAGGTACGGATCCGTGTTGCACGTTTTGAGAGCAAAACATGTTTTTCTTTTTATTTTTTATAATAATGATATCCCTTGTTTTTTTTTTTCAGAACAAGACAGTGTGAATTTAGAACACATTGTGATCTCAGATGGAGAGAGTGATCCCCAGGATGTGAGACAACCTTTTCTGTAAAAACCTAAGGAAATTACGCAGGAGGTAAACTTTAACAGCATTTATGAAACATATGCGGTTATGTGGCGGAGTAAACGTTGTTTCTTTTTTGCAGGATCTTGAAAAGTTTCTTAATATGCCTGACGAATCGATAATTGTTAGAATCAAATCATTTGATCTTCCAGCATCAGATTTGAAAAAAGTCCGAGGCGAAGGATGGTTAAATGACACGGTTTGTATATAAAAACACACGTTAAATAACATTTTTCAGCAGATTCAAATCTAATGTAACATTTTTTTTCTATAGATCATTAATGCCTATTTAACATTGATTCCTAATAAGACCCAAAAGGGCAAAAAGTCGCATTGCTTTGAAACCTATATGATGCCGAAAATAATGTCAGATTTGAGAACTGCCTTGAACTGGGTCAAAAAGGTAAGTTGCACGCGATGAATTGCTGTTTTTTCCTGCTCATAACATGTTTGTGTTCTTACCTTTCTAGGTTAAGATTTTTGATTTTAACATCCTGCTTGTGCCCATTCATAACAAGTCTAATTTTCACTGGACACTTTGTGAGATTGATGTGGATAAACGCGTTTTAACCTACTTCGACAGTTTGACTGGCAAAACACCCACCAATACCAGCGCACACATTACTGTATGAAAACAAATAAAAGCATTTTTAAACAATGCCTCTGATTGCGCAAAAGTCATGTTTTGATGTCGTTTTTCTAGGCTCTTTTGAATTTTCTTGAGGCTGAATACGCGAATAGAGTCGGTGGAGTTTTCCCCAAATTCAAGACTGTCTTTGCAGAGGTCGAAAACCAAGAGAATTCCCGAGATTGCGGTGTATTCATTTGCTTCTATGCAAGGCGCTTGGCCTAAGAAAGGTCCTGCCGGGAACCTCCAAGCGGTATCAGTAGGATGCGTTGGCAGATGCCATATGAATTGGTTGCATGCAAATTGTTGCCTGAAGATTTCTTGCAGGTATGAACTTGAACTAAAGAAATTGTAAACCCATTGTAAATTGTTTCGCTAGCAATAGTTTTTTCTACCCAGGAAAAATACTGCAGGGAAGACATTCATGAGCCAAAAGTTGTGCTGTACACTGCACCACCTGAAGTTTTTGGTAAAAAGACAGGCGCAGGGATGGAAAATTTTGGGGAACACATGTTTTCTTAATGCATGCCTACAGGTACCAGTGACATAGTTTTTTTTTAAGTATCAAAATAAACAACCAAAATAATAATTTTTTAAATGTTGAAACAGGTTTTGTTTCATTGCCCTTCGTTTGCGTCGTGGTTGCTGCATGGCACAAAACACAGCTGTACTTTGGCACACACATTACAGGAAGGCAGGTCGCGCACTGTAATCAATCCTGAAAAGTTTGTGAGCTGCTTAAAATGTAAGACCTATTTCGTAATTATATTTGTAGTTACTTTAAACAATTCATTTAATTTAAAAGCTTTTTTGCAGTGTTTTGGAAACAGTATAAAGTGGGCACGCAGCAAGATGCGCAAGAATTTCTGACACTTCTGCTGATGCATCTCAGGAGGGAATTTCTTCACAGGGCTGAAAAGAAGTTAGTTACTGAACATAACTTTTGAAGTTAACATTCATTAAAGCCACATAAAAATAATTGTTCTTTACAGACTTGACATGCGCAGCTTAGAAACTACTCCAGTAGACGTAATATTTGGGTCCTACTTAGTCACGGAGAGTAAGTAGAATGAAAGACAATTACAAATCAGAAATCGCGTGCATTGCCCCACCTTCAAACTTTTGATAGCAATACCATAATACTTCATAATTTTACTACTAATATTTGTTTATTTTAAACGGTTCTTGTCACAGTAGTGTCTAATTTAAACATCATTTGAATTTTATCCAACAGCTCTATGTAAAAAATGCAAGAAGGTGTCACAAACCTTTAGCCAAGGACTTCAGCACAGCATTGACGTGCTTCATGCTAAAACAGTCCTAGAGGGTCTTAAGCATAACACAAACAAAATTGTAGTCACCGGTTACAAGTGTCCGAGCTGCCTTAGTGTTGGAACTGCAACTAAATGCACCAAGTTTGAATCATTACCTCATGATCTTGTTGTGTTTCTGATGAGGTCAGTACTTTGTAAGTACACCTTCACAATGTTTTAAATGAACCTTTATTTTTACCTCGAAAGTTTTTCAGATTTTCTGAAGATGACATGAAGTTAGGAAACAAAGTAGGCGCGGAAGTGTGCCTTAATTTGAAAGAATTGTTGCACAAGGACTCACTATATAAGGGCAGGCATGATTACTACGTGGCTGGAACAGTGACTCATCAAGGGGGCACAAGGGCTGGCCACTACGTAGCGTCCGCATTAACTCCAGCAGGAAGACACATCTTCAACGATTCTTCGGTAATTACCAACCAAATACCGCCGCCTATACAAAACTTAAGGGGGCAGTAGCACTTCGTGCACGTTTTTCTCGTTTTTTCCGAACTTTCTGTTTGGACAGCAATAAAAAATTTGGTATAAACGCTAGAGACAAACGGAAAGCACCATGTAAAAGTACAGACTTTTTACAACAATTTCAAAAAAAATAATTTTGTTCTGGCATCAAATTAGGCAGGGATATATAGCATGTAAAAAAGGTCTGCAAAATCATACATGATGTCACTGCGCGCACGATTGCGGCCGAAGTTTTCAACTTTTTTCCAATCGGGAAAAAGCATCCGAAAGAGCATAAAATTGCCCACAAAATGAACCACCGGCGTTAATATCGGACGAAAAACACTGCTATGAAAATGTACTTTTGCACAAAATTTTCGTTATAACGGTTTTTTTGAGTTCAATATCAAATATCTAGCAGTATTTTTCGTCCGATATTAATGCCGGTGGTTCATTTTGTGGGCAATTTTATGCTCTTTCGGATTCTTTTTACCGATTGGAAAAAAGTTGAAAACTTCGGCCGCAATCGTGCGCGCAGTGACATCATGTATGATTTTGCAGACCTTTTTCACATGCTATATATCCCTGCCTACTTTAATGCCAGAACAAAATTATTTGTTTTGAAATTGTTGTAAAAAGTCTGTACTTTTACATGGTGCTTTCCGTTTGTCTCTAGCGTTTATACCAAATTTTTTATTGCTGTCCAAACAGAAAGTTCAGAAAAAATGAGAAAAACGTGCACGAAGCGCTACTGCCCCCTTAATGCTTTATAATCAACTTTGTATTTTATTTTTTTTAGATTTCTCTGACAACAAATAGAAGAGGAATCGGAGAAGATTTTTACTTTGTTTTTTATAAACGTAAATGAAAAAGAGGTTGTGCATGTCATGTTTTCATTAAGTATTACTTGATCAATCTAGTCAACGTCTGTGTTGCCATCGTTTACTATAAATTAAGAAATAAAAGTAAATTGTTCTTTAGATGTCTCATTTTTGTTCGCCGCTGAGCTCAGTGAATTGTTTTTATCATATTGACAGTCAAAACTTTCAATGTACAATGCTTATAAGCTCAGACTGAATGTCATGGAATGTAAATAAAAACTTGTTCCGCCTGTAATAAGATAAGATCAAAAGTTAAAGCACGTCCTGCTTTATGTGTTTCAAAACAAAAGGATTGTTTTCATTTTGATCCTGTGGTAAAAGCACCTCCCTGCCGGCTCTCTGTGAGAGAGGGGTGGTTTTGTACCGTGGTAAAAGCACCCCCCTCGCCGCCTGCCTCATGATGGGGGTGGTTTAATCGCGTGGTGAAAGCACCCCGCACTTAGTATCTGAGGTAGGAGAGTGGTTTCTTTCCGTGATGAAAGCACCCCCTGGCACCTACCCGAGAAAGAGTGGGGGTGGTTTTATCTCGTGACAAAAGCACCCCCCCGAACAGGTTATTCTCAGACCGGCAGGTCACTATCTGCAGTCCACTACGTCTTATTCGCAGGTAGATGTTGATTAGTGCTGTCAAAGTCCGTCAAATGTGCAAACTATGAGGGGTGGTTTAGTCACGGGATAAAATAACCCCCCTCAAGATGGGGAGTCACTTTATCACGTGACGAAACCACCCCCTGGTGGTTTTGTCCCATGATAGATAAACCCCCCAAAGCCAGCTAGGGGGGTGGCTCTATCACGGGATAAAACCACTCCCCACAAAGCCGACGGGGGTGACTTTACCACGGGATGAAACCACCACCAAGTCGGGGTCTGCCATGGGGGGTGGTTTTATCCCGTGGTAAAGTCACCCCCGGTGAAATGGGGTTAACAGATGGCGTGTCCGCCGCCTACAACATTGCCGTGTCCGAGGCCACGCCGCGTGCAACGAGCACGCCAACTAGTGCATGGCGGTTGCTAGGCCAGGGCTACGCGTTTTGGATGTGGTTTGTTGAAATGATATGGGTATGCTATAGCTCGCTTTTTCATTTGCAGAAACGTCATGCTGCCGACCTAATGAAACACCTGAAGGTGCACCACCCAAAGGTGTACTCCACAACTGATGCCGAAAATCGAAAGAGGGTTGGCGGCGACGGCGGCGCCGCGGCCGCGAAGAGGCCGAGGTTGTGTGTCTCCACTTTGAAATCTGTGAATGTCGGCACCGGCATTGCAGCTTCACTGTCTGCGGCTGGTGACTAAAAGTGGCCTGTCATTCCGTCTCCTGGACTACCCAGCATTTCAGGACATCATTAGTCCCATGGTGGACGCTATGTCAGCCGCCGATAGGTAAGCGATAGCCCGGCTCCGCGTAGCCTTTTTTTTTTTTCGTACCTCTTGTATTTATGTTAGCGCTTACGTTCGATTTTTTTTCCCCCAGGGTCACCATTTCCTCAAGGACCATTCCATCCAAGAAAGGTCAATTTTCTGATATGGCTAGACAGAACGAAGGAGGTCGAAGGAAAGATGGTGTCCCTAAAGGTGGACGGTTGCACTAAAGGCCACCGATACTTTGTGGGTATCAACATCCAATTTGCCCACAAGGGCAAGGTGGTCGTGCGTACACTGGCAGTCGAAGAGCTTTTGGATGCTGCAACTGCTAACAACCTGCGCATACTTATTTGTATGGTTCTCAAAAGGTTTAAAATTGAACCAAAGCAAATAGTATCATTCAACTCTGACAGTGGAGCAAATTATGTTCTGGCCGGAAAAATGCGTTTAGCTGGTAAGATTTTTATTTTTATGTCTTTTTATAATTTGTTTTACCTTAATTTAACTGACTTTTTTTCCTATTTACATGGGACAGGGAAGAGGAAGAGGTCGAGGAGGCCGGGTTGGAGCTTGACATCGAGTTGGAGCTGGAGCAGGCTGCTCCCGATGCAACCTGGGTAGACGCCCAAATGGAGCTGCAGGAAGGCGACTTCTCCCTTCAGAGCATTCGGTGCGCGGAACACACGCTGCAGCTCGCCATCGAGGATGCTTTGGAAGGAAAAGAAACCCTGCAGCCACTTGTCCGGGCGGTCCGGAAGCTGGCAAAATATCTTCACAACGAATCTCAGGTACGTGGTGGTTAGTATATCGTGGCCCGTGGCCTACGCACGGCAAGGGGCGAAATAATTTAGTGTCCAAACAGGTTCCCTTACCAAAATGAAAGTACGAAAAGAGTGTGGAACCAGTAGGATATCAGTGTGCATCGGTGTGCCACAGTGCTGATTTAGTAGACTTCAGTGCGACCTTCGCACTTTCCTTCCGACAGCCAGTGTGCCAAAAGTATGACCCAGGAGGAACTGTGCGAAATTGGTGCGTCCGGTGCGAATTCGGTCCACCTAAGATCGCACTTCGCACTGTTCGCACTTTCTTCTCACCAATTCGCATTGGTTGGGTTGGAAGCACACCTCTGACCAATACGAGTTCAAAATAAGCGAAGTTTAACAGTCAAGTTGCTGACCTGACCATTAGTTTTTAGTTGTTTAGGATTGCGAATCAGTTGAAACTTTGAGATGATTGCCTCAAATTTCTTGTTTGATAATAAATTTAATATTCAAGTATGAACTAATCTGAATCTTTTGAAAACTTTGTTGTTTGAATTTCGGGGTGAACACGTTAGAACATATTTAGCATTAAACGAATATTTGATGAATATGAGCCCTCGGCAGCAAGAGTCGAAATGACAATGCGATGATAGAAAGCGGCGTAAAAACCACTTGACAGCTGAATCGCTTGCCATCGTATCAGCGGCAGCGTGGCGAGTCACCAGCTCGCTGGCTGGAGAGTGACACCGCTCCCCGCCTCACCGTCTCGCAGAGCGAACTCGTGGTGTAATGGATAAAGGACATTGGCAGTGGCCATTAAGTCTCGGTTCGAGGCCCGTCTCGGCGACCCTTTTTCGCGGCGGTCGCACTAAGTTCGCACTGAAGTCGCACCAGGTGGAGGGCGGAAATCGGTGCGAAAAATGAAACCTTTTCCTATCAACTTCGCACTGCCGGAACCAGTGCGAAACAAGGTTGAAAAGAGTGCGACCGAACACACTAAAATCTCCCTTCTGTTTTTGGTAAGGGTTTTGTGGGCGCGCATCGGTGACGCGTGCGTGCGAGGTGATCGGGGAGGCGCGAGGGTGTCCCGCGGCTCCGCGCCGAGGTATTGTAGGTCCGCGAGTACCCCTTCCCCTGGTTCCGGCCCTGTAGCATGCCTGCAAGGCTCCCCCCACCCCCACCACCGCTCAGCTCGCTCCACTGGCCGGGCCGGCCGAGCGCCGAGCGCTCCCCTTCGGGCCATTGCGCCCGCCAACGCCGACTTGAGCATAGGCAACACGCTCCCCTTACGCGTTAGTTAAAATGAAGTACCCGCTGCAAACAGTTCACTTTTTAGCTGTCACTTCTACGTGTACACGATTTGGCCGCCGTCAAATCGGCGAATTAAAGAAAAACACAAATTAATTATTTTTTTTCATTGCAATTGCAGGTGCGTCAGCTCAAGGCAGCACGCCTGCCCCTGCCGCCGCTTGATGTGTGCACCCGCTGGGGGGCCATTCTCTGTGAGATCATCGAGGCCCTAAAATGACCCACCTCCGATTCCAATTTTTTTTGTCTTAAATGTTAGGGACCGACCCCCTGAGCACCCATACCAAAGGGTTTTGAAAAATATTAAGCGGATTGGATTTCACAGCCATTTTAGTTTTGAAGTTTTCGAAATGTGTTGGTTTTACGTAAAAGAGGAAATTTTTAATTTTTTTTAGTCCAATGCTGGTTTTGGCCTATCGTTTCCCTCCACATGAGTCAAAAGAAGAATTAGGTGGCTTATAGACCCTCTCGCTCCAATTTCAGGTCAGCTCAATAAGGAAATTTTAGCAAAATTACTGAAATTTTGCTCTCCTGAAAATACGTGGTCATCGATTTTGACCGTTCTCTGGTCAAAGGAAGGTGTTTATGGGTCGAACAAACCCCAAAAATAAAAAGTTGGGTTTTGGCACTCCTTGAATTTAAACATGGTCAAAACCTATTATAGACACTGTAAAATTTCACTGAAATGACCGATACTCTATCCTGCCATTCTCGTATGAGGTTTGTATGGTCCAATTACACATAAATGTTAATAATTTGGATGAACGAGGCATTCAGACACTATCTATGAGGGTTTCACTCAATTTTTTGGAAGGTGATAAGGTTAAAACATGTTAATAAACTCCAGACAATTAAAAAGTTGTTAACACACCTTCTTGTACTACTCAAACTGTTGTGAGGTGATAGGGTGTACTTGCTAACCTTCTCTGCCGAAGCCAGGGACGAAATCGGAACCTTCTGTAGTGAATCAGGGGCCAGAGGATAATAGCCTAATTCCCTGATGATATTATTAATGAATAATCAAAACAGTTCGCAAATCAAATCAGTTTTCAGAAGGTGTTGTTGTTTTTTTTTTTTTTTTTTTGAGGTTTCTGCTGCTATGTAGTGCTTTTCCGCCTTTTGGTTATTGACACCGCAACGTGGAACTGCAAATAAGGAGGGGGGAGGGGGAGGGGGAAGGAGAGGAGAGGAGAGGCGAACCGGGCGAACGCCGGCGGAGTTTGTTGTTTGTTGTTGTTGTGTCAGGTTATGGCTTGGACGGTCTAGTGCAATTATTTAAGTATTGAGGACCAGGTACTGTGAATTCGTCATGGTAAATGTAACTTTGACTTCCAGTTCAAACGTTTGATTGTTTTTTGTTTTTTTTAATCTTTTACAGAATGTGTTCTGTATCAGATGGTCGTGAGTGTTGTGAGGAGATGTATAGCAAAGACGATTTCACATCTGATGAATGGATTGCCTTGAAAGCAAGAACAGGGATCAAGCTAAAACGGATATGTGATAACCACACCAGAAATTATCACACATTTTACTACGCTCATCAAAAAACATGTTGTGATCCGTTCAGAGAGTGTAGGCACAAAGGACGAAGAGTTTCTTCTAACCTGAAAAGCATCACAGTCCAAATGTACTTAAAAAGTAGAGGTGTTTTAGAGTTTAGTGGCCCACTAGTGCCTGGCAAAGTTCTGTGTAAACCCTGCTTCAGTGATGCAAACAAATTGTTAAAACTAGTTGAAGGTTTTGACGATCCCCCAAGTTCAGCAACAAGTTCAGCTTCCAATTCAGCCTCAGTCTCTCAAGATCTGTTTGCTGATGATGAAAACCAGGATGATAGCCTGGAACAAGACAACAGCCAGATTCAGGACAAGAATGAAATTAGAGATGCCGACCAGATTTTGGATGAAATTCTGTCAGAGGACCAACCCGGTAATCTGGAAAATCTTGATCAAAGCGAGGAAGAAGACCAGCCGGTACATTTTCAACTAGGCTAGGATGACACTTGATTTTATAAATTAGTGATATCTTTGTTTCCACTGCCTTTCATTTTTCTTTCATAGGGCAGTGGTGTCATCTCATCTAGTGGATCCAGCTACCATCCAAGTCCACATGCTAGACAGGAAGCCAAAACAGTAAATTCATTGCAAAGCTAATATTCTGGGGATTTTTCTCTCATTGAACGTAGGTTTATTTTCTTTTCTGTATTTACAGGCGGCCGATATTGAATTGGATCCTAGTCCAAGACAAGTTGCAGTTGATACAGTCAACCAGTCCATACGAATGCTGGGTGTCTCTCCAGTCCTAAAGAGGAAACTTTCAGCACCTACTTATGCACCCGCTAAACTCCAAAAAATCGAAGAGGAGTTTGGCAAACTAATGACTGTTGGTGGTGCACCACCTTCTACATCCAAGGGTGGTTTTGGAGAAACTATAATTAGAGCCCTGCAAGCCAAAGTTAAAAGAAGTACAAATACTTCAGATAAAGTTTTATCTCTGTCTGTGGCTTTAACAGCTTACTCTCAGAACAAAGTAGCAGAACTTTTTAAGGACTGTGGTGTTTCTGATTATCTTGTCAGAAAAACACATTCTATGATGGAGCAACAGGATGGATTATTTCCAACAGTCTCACGCAAGGAAGGTCAATGTTTGCCAGATGAAACCGTGAAACTAGTCACTGATTTTTATGAAAATGATGAACATAGGCGGCAACTTCCTGGTAAAAGAGACTTCATAAGTTTAAGAATTGATGGTAAGAAAGTGCATGTACAAAAACGATTGGTGCTGTGTAATCTTAAGGAACTCTATGCCCTCTTCAAAATTAAGTACCCACATATTGTTATAAGTTTCTCCAAGTTTGCCAGTCTACGGCCAAAGCATTGTGTGCTTGCTGGTGCTGCAGGCACTCATGCCGTCTGTGTGTGCAAGTACCATCAGAATGTAAAACTCATGTTAGATGGAGGAAATTTCAAAGAATTGGGCATAAACATTTTGACTTATCAAGATCTTATTTCTGCTGTGGTTTGTGAGAATCCAACCTCCAAATGCTATTTGGAATCCTGCTGTCCAAGCTGCCCTGGTCTGGATTCTTTGAAAGAAAAACTATTAGATCAATTAAGTGATTCTGTTGTGGAAGAAATCACCTTCAAACAGTGGACATCAACTGACCGCAGCACATTGGAGACTTTAACCATGGAATCTGCTCAATTTGTTGAAACTTTGATTGCTCAGTTGAAGGCGTTGCTCCCTCACCATCATGTAGCAAAAGCACAGTCAAAGTACCTGTCTTATTTGAAGGAAAATCTTGAAGAAGGAGAGGTCATAGTAGTTAGTGATTTTTCTGAAGATTATAGCTTCATTGTGCAGGATAGTGTCCAGGGATTCTATTGGACAAATGACCAGGCTACAATTCATCCTTTTGTTTGCTATTACAAGGAGAATGGAGAACTGAAAACACTCAGCTTCATAATTATATCAGACTGCTTGAAGCATAGTATTAGTGCTGTTTATGCTTTCCAAACCAAGCTAATTAAATTCCTGAGAGAAAAATTAACTAAACTAAGTTAATTTATTTTAGTGATGGTGCAGCACAGCAGTACAAAAATCGTTATAATGTGATAAATTTAAGCTACCATGAGGGTGATTTTCACCTGGCTTGTGAGTGGCATTTTTTTGCTACATCACACGTCAAAGGTCCATCAGATGGCCTTGGTGGACAGTTCAAGCGGAATGCAGCACGAGCAAGCATCCAAGGCACAGTTATAAGAACGCCACATGAATTGTACGAGTGGGCTGTAGCCAAGAAAGACAGCTCAGTCACTTTTGCATTTGTAAGTGCAACTGAAATTGATCAAATCAAAGGCATCTTAAAGCCAAGATTTTATCAAGTAATCAGTGTCTCTGGTATTCGTGACTTCCACTCTGTCATCCCAATGTCAGCTGGTGAAGTGATGTGCAAAAGAACTTCATCTTCTGAAGGAAGTACATTTGCCCCAGTTCAAATTTTAAGGAAGCAGCCATCTTGGGAAGAAATCAATGAAGGGGACTACATCACAATCTTGAACAATAAATCTTGGAAACTAGCTCAAGTAACATTGAAAGACTTGCAAGAAAATTGCTTGCTTGTAGAAAGCCTTGACAAAAAAGGTGAGTTGTTCTTTTCATTCCAGAGGTGTGGTCAGTACTCAAAATGAAACGTCAATTAAAACTAAATTCTTTGCTGGCAGGAAAGAACAAGTATAAATCCTCCAATGATGTGGATTCTTCGGGTGAATCAATAAATATAGACCAAGTTATTTGCATAGTTTACCCTACAGTTCTGCCAAATGAAGAGTGTGAGCTTACGAGTAATGATCTCATCAAAATTTCATGGCAGTTCAAGGTTTTGATGAAAAAAAAATTTCCTCAGCCAGAGCAGGTTTGTTTATTATTATTTCAGTGATTGACTCTTTTGATGATACACGGAAAATAATCATTTTCCTTCCACAGATTCGAAAAGGAACATGGGAGTGATATTCCAGCTTGACCCAGTTGTAAATTTGCATCAATATCCTGAAGATATATTTATTTCTTTTATTGCCTTCAAAAGTTCAATGTGAATAAACGTAGATAGTGTCTGAATGCCTCGTTCATCCAAATTATTAACATTTATGTGTAATTGGACCATACAAACCTCATACGAGAATGGCAGGATAGAGTATCGGTCATTTCAGTGAAATTTTACAGTGTCTATAATAGGTTTTGACCATGTTTAAATTCAAGGAGTGCCAAAACCCAACTTTTTATTTTTGGGGTTTGTTCGACCCATAAACACCTTCCTTTGACCAGAGAACGGTCAAAATCGATGACCACGTATTTTCAGGAGAGCAAAATTTCAGTAATTTTGCTAAAATTTCCTTATTGAGCTGACCTGAAATTGGAGCGAGAGGGTCTATAAGCCACCTAATTCTTCTTTTGACTCATGTGGAGGGAAACGATAGGCCAAAACCAGCATTGGACTAAAAAAAATTAAAAATTTCCTCTTTTACGTAAAACCAACACATTTCGAAAACTTCAAAACTAAAATGGCTGTGAAATCCAATCCGCTTAATATTTTTCAAAACCCTTTGGTATGGGTGCTCAGGGGGTCGGTCCCTAACATTTAAGACAAAAAAAATTGGAATCGGAGGTGGGTCATTTTAGGGCCTCGATGATCTCACAGAGAATGGCCCTGGGGTAGCATGTTTGACATGCTAGCCGGGGTTGTGCGCCTGCGCAACTTCATAACAAGCAGCCTCAAATAGAGCCACCCCTCTGACCCAATGAAAGTGGACCTCACTGCGGATCAGTGGACCGCGGCACTGACAAAAGTTTTCGTAATTTTACGACAAATTTGATCATGAATGCTTCTTAATTTTTACGAATGCTTCGTAAAATACGTTTTATGAAACATTCATAAGAAAAGGATTACGAATCCTTCGTAATTTTTTGGAAAAATTGCCTGAAAGTGACCGAAAAGTACCCAAAATCTATGAGTTGTTCGTAAAATAATGAACCATTCATCGTTAAATTTTTCGTAAATGTACGATTTTTCAATGGGAAAATACTGTACAAGGATGGCTCATTTAAAAAACCTTATGAAACATTCATAAAATTACGAACGATTCGTAATATTATGAATAGCTCATAGAGAAAATTATGAATTATTCATAAAAGTAAGAATAATTCGTACTTTTAAGAGAAAAATTATGAAATATTCATAAAATTACGAGTGATTTGTAATATTACGAATGGCTCATAAAAGAAAATTATGAATCATTCGTAAACTTACGAACAGCTCGTGATGCTCTAACGAAAAAACTAGGAAACGAAACATCCATAATGAAATATTATGAATTATTCATATGTCTTATGAAGCATTCGTAAAAAAAAGAGTTATTCATAAAAATAATGAATCATTCGTCATAAAATTATTCGTAAAAATATGAATGTACCATGGGAAAATACTATACAAGAATGGTTCATAATTTTACGACTTTTCTTTTATCAGTGGGTGGAGTCCATGCTCAAGGACCTGCAGCCTGTCCGGAAGGCCACCACCCTCCTCCAGAAAGAGGACATATCTCTTGGACAATTCTTCTCCATCTGGACTGCGGCCAAGATGTCGCTGGAGAAGCGTCGGGAGACGTCCACCCTGTCTGCAAGGCTTCTCAACGCCATGGAGAAGAGAGCCCAGGCGGTGGCCTACCGGGACGCACGAAGAGGCGAGAAGGTGTCGTTGCTCTTCAACTACCCCACTGAAAATTGAATGGAAAGACTTTGCGCCAAAATGCGCCAAAATATGGCGAGACAAGAAGTCTCGCCAAGTTTTGGTCAGACCTGAAAGTCTCGCCAAAATTTGGTCAGACTAAAATGTCTCGCCACAAAATGGTCAGACTTTTCTGTCTGATCTCGGAACAGGCCGCAAGGGCCGTATTGAATGGGTTCAAAGGTCATAGTGTGGTCAGACAAAAAAGTCTCACCATTTTGTGGCGAGACATTTGTGTGTGACCAAATTTTGGTGAGACTTTCAGGTCTGACCAAAACTTGGCGGAACTTTCTGTCTCGCCTCTGGAGTGGCGAGAAGTCTGACCTTTGGATTTGTAGTGCCCGCATTTGATGCGGCGGTTCTGCTTGACCCTCGCTTCTTCGCGCTCCTGACGGCCGAGCAAACAAGTAATGCCAAGGCCTACCTCCTGGACCTTCATGGCCGCTTATTGTCTCTGCAAGGGCCCGCAGTCCTGCCGGATGCGGAGCCCAGCGACGCCGAAGACGACCCAATGGAAGGAGGCGGGGGCGAGAGCGACAGCGATGATGACGGAGGCTCTGCCTCGTTCGCGAAGCTGCTTGAGCGGTGCAACTGGGAGCGCCTCCAAACCACCGGGGCGTCGAGCGGGGCTACGGGGGGCCAGGACCGCGGCGGATGGCGAGCTGCACTGCTGGGCGCCATCGATGAGTACAGCCGCACTACCGTTCCCCTCCCTGTCACCGACAGTGTCATGGAGTTCTGGGAGAAGAGGCTGTTATTCCCCGAACTCTATGACCTAGCCATGATTGTGCTGAGCATACCTGCCACGCAGGTCTCAGTTGAGCGGCTTTTCTCTGCCTTGAGCTTTATACTGCGACCTCAGCGGTATGGCATACTCTGCAAACTCAAGTGTGTACATAGTACACTCTTATTAGAGCATGCTTCCAAGCACACTCTTATTTACAGCATACTTGCTATGTACACGCTAAATAAGGGTGTGCCTGGCATGTACACGCTAAATAAGAGTGTACCTGCAAGTACACTTAAACATCATGATCATGATGCTTTTCCCTATGTTCTTTAAGTTGTTCTATATTCATCCTTTGACACCGTAGACGTAGTGAAGCCATGTGTATTAGGCATCCTTGCCAGTAGAACAGCAAACTAGGAAATTATGACAGGAGAGAGACTAATTGAGGACTTCATCCCTGTCACTTGAAAAAGTGGACATCCTTACTGCCACAGATTGCACATACCGGACACAACTGTCAGGCGGATCATGCGTGCACCCAACCTAATGGCCGACCGAAGACGCCAGCGAGTGGCAACATGGAAATGCGTTTTTCTCGACTTCAGTGTGATATTTCGTTCAAAACTTATAGCTAAAGGCAAGAGCTGATATTTACGAAGGCAATAGATGATATGATTTGCGAAAATTACTTGCTTTAACGACATAAATTGCAAAGACTAATTGAAGAACGGTCACGGCGCTCCAAGCGCCACCTAGCGGCAGATCTGTGAAACCTGACTCGGGCGGCTGTTTGTATGACCATAAGTGGATTGTTCGCAGATTGGTTTTTTTTTTTAGAATCACCCACGGAATTTTCGTTTCTCATACCGAAGTTGGCACCTTTACCATACAACGGTACAGTGGAAATGTTATTATTTTTTGCTAGAGAACAATGACCTGAATCACACTCTATTTTGGTAATTTTTGGGTAAATACGTCCAAGGATGCCCTGTCAACCTCCAAGTTTGGAACCCTCACCCAACCCAAGAAATCGGCCTGTCTTACGGTGCTGTCACCCCATTCTTAAAATTTAGAATTGGTTTATGAATTAACCCCACGGGAACACCCACGTTCAATCCACGTAGAATCCACGTGGATCCAGGTGGATTAGGTGGATGAACTTTTTCGACCTAAAATCCACGTGGAGTCATCGCCGATTTTGCGGCGACACAGAGCGTCAAGAGTTCAACATCGATTCCACGTCGATTTTGCAGCGAAAAAATGCTGCTCTAATTCGAGGTTGATGCCACGTTGATTTTGCACCTGCCGTTGCAACGTGCGTGTGTGTTAGTGCGCGTGCGCGTGTGTTTGCGTGTGTCGTTATGGAATGGCTTTGTCTGAGAGGGCTCTGAAATTCAAAAGTAACATATTGTGAAAATATGCTGAGAAAAGATTTGCAGAACATTTATTTTAACCAATCGCCACATTAAATTGAAGTAATAAATCCACTTATCTAGGGACCCAAATTGTTTAGGTATGAGTGCATGAATGAATAACTGTCCACCGTTTTGCCGCACATGCCGGAGCTTTTGTCATCAATCAAGAAGCCCGCGGAGCTGAAGCCTCGCTCGCTGCTGCCACTGGTGGCTGGTTTCCCCAGCTCTCGCAGGGCAAGTTTCGCCAACCTAGGGAATTTTCCAACTGCGGGGTCCGACTAAAAATAAGTAATAATAAGTAATAATAATAATAATAATAATAATAATAATAATAATAATAATAATAATAATAATAATAATAATAATAATAAATTATGCAGTCAATTATTTTTTTTTGAAAAAGCGTAATTTACCTGCGTACGCCAATAATCCATTAAGTTGTACAGGTCAACTGTGGGCGCCTGTGCCTCTCTTACGTATCGAGTGACTTCGTCCTCGACGTCGTCTCCCTCGTCGGCCGCCCACTCATCTGTGTAGTCAAGGGCGGGTGGGTTAGGACGCTGGCGCTTAGCAGTGAGAAAGGCCTCATCCGCCTCCTCCATCAGGACCAGTTGCTCTCTGACATGGTGGAGAACCTTAGCAAACAACAAAGCAATTATTTACTTTTTTGCTGAAAAAAAAAAAGAGACGAATACGTCACTTTTACACCAAACATTGCTTACGTTTTCCCTCTCTTCCTCCGAGCACAGAGGGCTCTTCAAGTTGCGGTATCTGGGCCACAAAAACGTTGCCACCTACTTCTGCAGCGTGGGCTTGATCTTGATTGGCCTCCAAAGCTCTCTTGCCTCGTGATCTGAGCAGCTCCTGCAAAGGGGTGTCCTGCAGCCTGGGTGGCAATGGTGGGCTGCAGTGAGTCTGCAGGAGGCGGAGCGTCAGCAAAGCAGCCGGGAGGGTCGGATACTTGTCACCCTGAAGGACGTCCGTCTGGCGGCGGAACGGCTCCAGGAAGTCAATGATCCAGTCCAGATCGGTCTTGGATATGCCCTCCAGGCGCTTTGACTGTCCCACCTCTTCCAGGAGCATTTTGACCTGCAAAAATAAAATGTTATTGTTACAACTTTGCACTTTGCAATCGCCCTGTGCGCCGGCCAGAGGATGCCCAATGCCCAGTGGCCATTTTTTTTTTGGGGGGGGGGGGGGGGGGGGCAACGCTGCGCCGATCCCGGGCCCCTTTTAAAGTAGGCACTTTACCCGGCGCACACGCACAGTGGGCAAGAAGGCCGCTCAGGCTGCCAAAACTCTAGACGCGTTTTGAGCTCCAGAGTCGCTGAATGGGACTCGATCCGCACGTGTGACCCCACCAATGGATTGCTCTCCGAACGAGGAATGCATTGGTAAGGACACACGTTCGGTTCGAGTCCTGTTGAACGACATTCACACTAAATTACTATGTACTATTTAGTGCATAACCTTTGCACAAAGTTGTGCATGCGTTTCAATATCCACGAATTTTATGCGCTACAACGCACACTTTCGTGCGTAGTTACGCACAAATTCGTGCATTTCAAAACGCATGCACAACTTTGTGCGAATCTTGCGCACAAAAAAGTACATAGTAATTTAGTGTGTTGGAGCTCAAAACACGCCTAGAGTTTTAGCCGCCTGAGCGGTCTTCTGGCCCACTGTGCGGCGGCGAGCGCGAGCCCTCCTCCCCTCCCCTCCCAAAAAACTGTGCCTGACTTACCTCAGCCAAAGAGTCGCGGATGGACTGGAACAGCACCCAGGACTCCAAAGTCCACTGCAGGGTAGTGAAGTGCATGGTGATGATCAAGTAGTGGACACTCTTCATTACCTCCGTCCACATATGGGTCGTCGCTCCACACCTGCCATTGCGGGCTGCCTCGCGCACCTTCTCGACGACGCCGGCACGCTTGCCTAGCCGTCGGCTGAGCGTGGTGGGGTCCGGAAGCAGGTCCCTGGCGTTTGCCCGGCCCTCCTTGGCCTGCGCGGCGCCAATGTCCAAGGCAGCCTGCACTACCCCGCACATGCCTTTGGACACAGTGGACCTCATGGAGCACAGATCCCCGGCCACCCGGTCCACCAATCGGTCCATGAAGAGGTCCTTCATGGGCTGCGGCACGATCGCGGAGGCACCGCCCGTGTCGCCTTTGAGACGGCAGTACTTGCTGACGTGGTTCCTCAGCGATGACGTGCCGAACGATGTCATGAGCAGCGCGAAGAATTTCTTGCACTGAGGGACGCCTACTTCTTTGTATATCTTGTTGGCGAACAAGGCCGCGTCAACGACAGCCGTGGAAGGAGGACCAAACATCACTGGCGCGGTGGCCTGGTGTCAACTGCTTCTCAACGGCCTTGTAGACGCCACTGAAAAGCTTCTGCGCCGCTCGGTCCACAAATGCTTTTCCCGACACCAAGGCGGGGGTGCCATCGGCGTCGTCAGCATCGGAAGATGAAGATGCAGTTGGTGTTGGCGGCGATGGTGGCGGCGGCGTGGGTGACGACGACGGCGTGGTCGGGAGGCCGGGCACGGGCTCGTCGGGCACGGCCACGGTTAGAGGTGGCAGCGGCAGTGGGCACGGTGTGAGAGGTGGGGGAAGCACAGTCATAGGGGTCAGAAGGGGCACGGTGGTCACAGTGGGCACGGTTGTCACTGTCAGCACGGTGGTCAAAGGGGGCACCGGGACTGGGGGCACGATGCGGACGGGTGGTACCTCCTCAGGGTCAATGGAGGAGCCGGCGGCGGTGTTTTGATCCACCCTTGTCTTGTGAAAAAGTTACCCAACACATGTATCTTGTAAAAAACTCTAAATGAGGAACTGAGTACATGGTAGACAGTCAAGTAGAGCTATGCACGTGTCCTATGGGTAATGAAGGAGCTCTGTGCAAACATATCTACAAAGTTGTCAAAACTTATAATCTCTCCAGTGAACAGGTTTTACCCTTTGCGGATTCTAAACCCAAAGTGGCACTTCATTTCATTATGACCGGTCTGCAGGGAAATTCCGGGAGAAAGGATCTGTAGTCAAAATTATACCTAAAAACTGTAGTTTAACTGCAGTTTAACTGTGGAAAAAGTACCAGTTATTTCGAACAACTGCAGTTTTCTGCTAGTTTTCTCTCAGTTTGAAGCTATATCTGGGTGTAAAAGTAAGAATAAACTATAGTTCTGCAACTGCACTTTCAATACTACAGTTTACACTATAGTTTTACTACAGATCCTTCCACCCGGGATGAGGAGTTCTTCAAGAGTTTGAGGTTGAGTCCTGGTGAAAAAAGAAGAGACAATTCATCAGATGATGATGAAGTACATGCTGAAATAAATGATGACTTGCCATCTATTCATGCTGAGATAAATGATGAAGGTGCCCTTAATGATATGTCATCAGAAGCTCATGGGCTTGCAAGCCCTAAGTGATTTATCTGACATGGAGCCAGTTGATCAAACTGAAGTGAACCCTCCATCTGCAGAAAAGTTGGAAAAATTCATTAACTCCTTAGGGGAGAGAAGCAAAAAGAATCCTGCTCTTGGGGCTTTGATCGGCAAATTTGTTTATAAGTATTTTGAGGAGTGCCACTCTGATAGTGCCCTTGAGCATGCCCTGGCTACATTCAATAGGTACCTTGGTCAAAAGCCCAGCCTGCTGCACAAGATATCAAGGAACGTGAGGTACTGCAGTAGAATTCCTGTCCAAACTACTGCTCCAGGAAGGAGGCGCCTGCCAATATCTGGTAGCCACTCCAGGATTACAGGAAGACCACCAAAAAGCTTCCAGGTTGAACACCCATACAGCCAGCATCCAGCTCAGCCTTCCTGGATGGGACCTGCCAACAAAAGAGGCCGTGCACCTAAAAATCTTACCCAGTGTGTTAGTTCAAATGTACCTCTCGGTAGAAATTGTAACCGAAAAATGTAACTTCTTCTTTTTCCCTATCCACTTTCCATGTACCGAAAACTTAATAAACTTGTCTTTGCCTCATACTACACCATGAGTACAAAATTCTAACAGAAAATGAGACAAATTTTGTACGAAATGAATAATTAAATTTGTTATTTTGTACCTGGTTGTTCTTTTTTCCTTTAATTTTCTTTCTCACTCTTACACTTGGCTTTAATTGTAGAAAACAGGGTTTTAATGAAAGACGAGATAAAATAAATAAACAAAACTTTATTTTAATAATTAAATTGACTGGGTAGAATATTTAGTTGTGAAGACAGTGATTAACGTCTTCTTGTGGAATCAAAAGTTTCCACATTGTACCTATTTCCAGCAATGATCTTGTAGTGTTGGGACACTTCGAGTGGTAAAGGGCGTAAAGGACGACAGAGAGTGAAGGATTGACTGGTTTATTAGGAGAACCGAACAGCTCGAGACCAGGCTGCAGACTGTTGGCCAAGCCACAGGCGAGACTCAACTTATAGGTTTGGCAACAATAGCGATGGAAGTGGAAGGGGAACTGAGGTGGGAGTATCAATAGTGGAACCTTGGCCAAGGTGGTAGCTCTATGCCAGAGAAAGGAAGAAGAGGATAAATAAAAAGTTGAACTGACACTTGTTGATGTAGCTTTCAAACTGGTAATTCATTACAATCTGTCATATTCAATTCATGCCCTGCAGCGAAAGGCTCAATTTGTTGTAAAGAAAGAAATTCAATTTTAAATTCATTTGAATCACTGCTTGTACTGGGAGCTAAGTGACATAGAACCTCTATTTACCTTTTGTTTAAAATACGCTGTTTTAGTTGTTTAATTTCTTTTTCCTTTATGACACACAGGGACTCCAAAGACTGTAAAGTTAATTTTATGTATTATTGACGGGAATAAGTAGAAAAAAGAGGCATGTGCAAACACCTCTAATAAGACAAAATATTGAGTTCATAAATCACCTGTATTTTAAGCTCATATTCTTCTCTAATTTCCTGTATTTTTTTCTCATTATCTTCTTTCATTTTCTCGAGTGTTTGCTCATACTTTTTTTTTGCAACTATTCATTTTTAATTTCCTTTTCTTCCTGTATTTTTATTTTAGACTCATAGTTTTCTTTCAATTTCAGCAATTTCTTTTCAAAATCTCCTTGTTTTTCTTCTTTTGTTTTCTGTTCGCTATTATAATCTTCTATCGTTTTCTTCACTTTTCCTTCATACGCTTCCTTCAATGTTTTCATTCTCAGTTCACAATGTTCGTGAACATTTGCCTCTTTCTCCATTACCCACAGAGAGGAAAAAAGACCAGGATAATGCGCAATTTCCTAACACTACTGACCATATAAATAATTAAAATACCTACCTGCTCGGATGGCTCAATGTTTTTCTTATTCAAAGCCTGCAAACATTCGTATCAGTTAGATTTTGAAATCTCACTCTAATAAAAGCCAATATAGAGGGAAAAACATCATTACCTCTGTACACTTGAGTTCAACTGAAATCAACGTTTTAATAAACTGTTTGGCCTCTCCCGAAAACAATACTTTAAAAAGAATGTAAGTGCTTTAAAATAAAATCAAACAACACGTTAAATTGTAATTCACTGGGCACATACAGTACCTCCGTGATGTCTTCTTTACGACGGATCTCTTGACAGTTGTTACAAAACCACTGATCCGGGATGAGGGATACTCGAGGGGTTACCCACTTCTTAATAAGGTGTACACACGATTCCGGACTCCCACGATTCCTGAGCAAATCCCATGGAAAAAGGGACGATATTTGAAGAAATTTCTTTAATTCCTTGTGTTTAGGGACACAATTGCAAGATTTTGACGACACACCATTGAAATTATAAGGATTTTCAATAAAATTTTGAAAAACTTACGAATGATTCCCAGGTTGAGTGTACACATGATTCCCGGAGTGGGTAACCCCTCGGGGATACTGGAAATGGCATTCATCGAGAAAAGTTGGGGGCGCACTCACAGTTACAAATTTTTAAAAGGCGTTGGCAAAATACAAACCTTGCTTCTGAGTTAGACCCACACAGTCCAAGTGGAACCAGTTGCTGCATCGGTCACACCCAATCATCTCCCAACACATAAAAATGTTGTTGATTACTGCTTGTTCCTTTGCCAGGCAAGAACAGGTATCACAATCAAGGTACAATTATTTGAAGTGGTTGAGGCATTTTACCGTTTCTTGACGTAGTTTAATAGTAAAAAGAAGTTGAATATCCCCAAACTAAGAAGGAAAAGTAACGAAATGGAATATTGATAGGAGGTTATAGATTCTTCTAATCATAATTCTGAACATAAGGAATTCAATAGAAAACTCACCCTTTTTCTCTTTTCTTGCACAAACAATACGGACGCATGGTAATTTTTAATTAAATATGTGTGCTTGCCGTTATGGGATTTTAAACCCTGGACTCCGCAGCGGGCACTGATGGTGGTACCGAATTTGTCATAGCTGGGGCCTAGAGCCTCGCTCAAGGCACCCCCAGGGCAGCGGCGACACAAGTGTTACGCAAATCCAATACTGGCCTGCGTCCCTCTCACGTGAGGCCTTGTTTTGATGTGCCGCACTTTGCCGAGCAAAGCCGAACGCATCTGCCCCTACAGGTCCTCAGAGCACGGGAGACAGACAGACACGGGCGGCTGCGCGCCGTCGCGTCGTCCGGTGAAGCTTGCAGCGAGCGGCACGACAGCATCCACACAGTCTGGGCTCGGTTAGGTCTCCTTGACTATAAAAGAACTGGAACAAACCGTACATGCCTTATGTAAAGAGACCAATAAAGTAAAACTGAGTCTATCTTCAGGGAAATGGAACGAACCATGACAAAACTTACGTAAACAAAATCAGGTACAAGAAAACTGAGTCTTATCGAGACAATGATGAAAACACGATTGCAAACAATTTACAAGTAATAAGTAGAAAATTCAAAAACTAGTTAATTGATACTTAGGATCTTATCATGATAAAATTATAAAACAAATATACACAAACTTTTTAGAAAGGTGTGACAATGGTAGCAGCCTTTCAAGGTACACAGCAAATGAAAATTTCAGTCAGTAACATCCGCTCTGAATCATTCAACCTTTCTGACAGTGATTTGGGCCTCTGTGCAAGGCTTCTGGCAGTATGGGTCCGGACAAATAAAGTGGCCAGGAAACCACCGTCCCCTGCACAAAGGACACATTCTATGTCCAAACGGAAGACTTAGTGGGGCATTTGGAACGAAGCATACTGCGCACTGAACACTTCCTGCAAGACCAAGCTGTTAGTAATATTAGTACTCAGCCCTAGAAGAAGGGATAGTAAAGACATTACTAGGGAGTGTTTAAATAATTTAATAGAGTAGGCCATGATTTTGGCTTATGCAAGAGTGGTAACATACCATTTTCACCTGGGGGTTCAACAACTTCTTGGTGCCCCACAGCTGGTGGCGGACCTTGTACTGCGGGTGCAGGAGGAAGGCCTTGCGCCGCAGAAGCAGGGACTTGTGCAGCAGGAGTTGGAGGAGGGCCTTGCGCAGCAGGCCCATCGTTTTGTGTTGGAGCCACCGTTGCACTATCTGTACAATGATATGATTGCAGAGACTTGTTCATAGGGGTTGAAAACTAAAAACAAGGGCAACACTTACTTTCAAAGATAGCGGGCTCGACCCTTTTCAATTTCTGCATAATTTCTGACATCCTTTCTGCTGCATCTAAAAAAAATACAGAATAATAAAATCAACAATTTTGTGAATGAATAAAGCACTCCAAACCAAAGGGGTCTATAAATGAATTTTATTTCCCAGAAACTTTGCTTCTGTGGACACTTTATCATGTTAGGGATTTCAACAACGTCTGCTTGTAGCTCCACAAACAGAGACTTAAATGATGAGCACCAGCTACAAGAGCCCCGCATCAAGCGGGTTCGTGAGCTTGGATGGGAACGTGGCAGGGGGGAGCGCCTCACTATGAATGACACTGCTGCCGACGATACCGACCGGGGGGGGGGGGGGCAGCGGGGACGGCGGCTGCCGCCAGGGCCAGCGCAGCGCAGCGAGCGAGCGGCGACGGCGAGTGACAGCGGGAGCGCCGGCTGGCTGGCTTTGCCTTTGAGGGGGGAGAGGGAAAGGGTAAAGGAGGAGGGCGCCGAAACAATACAAACACAGTGCAGACGATCATTTGCCAAGGCGACGTGTGGACCGTAACGACAGCGAGTAGGTTACCAAAATCAATGGATCAGACTAAGAAGAAGCCGCCGAAGCCGGCCGAAAAGCAGATGACACGTAAGAGAAGCCGGGAAAATACCGGTGCCAGTGGTACCTCCTCTTTTTCAGACACGAGTGTAAGTAATTTACAAAGAACGAGACGTTGACTTGGAGGTTAGGCCACAACAAGTCAAGTAGGTTGTCATAGGCAAAGTCAAACTCGTGCGGTCACGCCCACGCCCGTCCACCGCAAGCCGCGACGCGGAGGCGGCGGCGGCGACTAACCGCTGCACCCGCGCCGCGCGCCCGCGGACTGCGGACGGGGCGCGAGCGCGAGACCAGGGGCGGGCGGAGGGGGGTGCGGGGCTCGACGAGACCTCGGTAACGGCGGCCACAGATACGGCGATGGCCGGGGACAAGTCGGCGTCGGCGGCGTGGCGTCGGACACGGCGGCGGCCTCGTACACGGCAGCGGCGGCGGCGTGTCGGACACGGCGCCGGTCCCGGACGGACACGGTGGCAACGGCCTCGGACACGGCAGTCTTGTACATGCCCGCAGTTTATTGAAAACGCTGCACGCGCACGCGCCGCATGGCGTCATCGGGGGCCGTGCTTGTGTGCCGTGCGCGGTGCTCTAGCTGGTTGTCCAGACCAAGATCGTGGTCCTGTCCATCCGCGACGCTACGATTTCGCATCTCAGCACGCGTCGCGAAGCGCTTCCGCCGCGTGGCGGCCCGCGGCCCCGCCTGCCCCTAGCGGCTACTTTTTTTTTTGTTGTGGCTTGACCTACTGAATTTGTTCACCATTTAAAACAAAACGATGGTAAATTGTACTGGCTTTTATGTGTTCTTTTTACCAGTCTATTCCCTTCCTTGGCCTCAGAGGGCTCTAATGAAAGCTATAACGGTTCAGAAGAAACCACAGAAAACAATGAAGTGGCTGTGGACGACGAGACACCGGAGACAGTACAGGAAAGTGAAGATGAAGTGAGATCTAAAATAGATGCTGGGGAATATGTGACTGAGAAAAAACAAGGATCTCGAGTTAGAAGTAGAGCTTGGAAAGATGGAAATTTCTTATTGATCCGAAATACAAAGACTGGAAAATGGATTGACAGAGCAATCTGCTCTAAGTGTCGAGAAGTGCGCGCTTATAAGTTAACCAATGGTGGCACATCTAACCTGGTTAGACACATGGAAGAACGCTGCAAACCTGTCATAAGAAGTATATTTGGCTTGCTCATTCCCCCTCATGAAGCAAGAGAAAAATTTATGACCAGTGCTGCCCAATATTGTGCGTCAGATCTCCGTGCCCCTGAATGTATAGCGGGTCCTGGCATGCTGGACCTAATTCAAACAACACTAGATATTGGCAACACATACGGCCGCCTAGATGCCAAATTGTTGGTTCCCCATCCAAAAACAGTGACCAGACACATAGCGAAAGAGGCAGACACAGCTCGGGCTAAGCTCATAGAGGAAGCCTGGCCAGCATTGTCAGAGGGGCGCTGCGCTGCCACCACTGATGGATGGACGGACAAGCATACCAGAGACAACTTTGCAACGCTCACCTTGCACTTTATTGTCAAGTGGAAGCTACAATCAAGGGTGGCTTTCACGGTGACAGTGGGCGATGCAACCACTGCAGACGATTTTAAGGAGTTTATTAAGGAAAAAATGGACGATTTGGGCATTCCTGTAAGGTTTCAGGTACGGTAAAAGATGCCAAGTATTAAAAAAAAATAAAGCAAAATTTTCAAATTTGCCATTTTTTTAACAATCGGTTTTTTTTATCTTTTTTTAATTTTGCATCTCTAATTTCAGGAGAACATCGTATTTATTACTGATGGTGGGGCTGACATTGTAAAGGCTCTAGAAGAGTTCATCCGTCTCTATTGCATCGCGCACGCTTTGAATGTGGTCGTGAGAACCACTTTGAGTGTGAAATATGCCACCCTGATTGAACGGGCACTTAAAAGCTGCCCCCAGGCTGTTGCCCTCGTAAGCAAGTGTGATGCCTGGGTAAAAGAAGTGCGCGAGAAGTTGCCCAAAAAAAGCAAAGAACTGAAGAAATTTCTGATATTGGCTAATCCCCAATCCCAATCTCATGTTCGCATGCTCGAATGTGTCCGAACTTACCAAACAGAGGTAAAACCAACTTTTTGCTTTTCCTTTTTTTTTCGAATGACCATAATTTATTTATTTTGTTTCTATTTTCAGGAGGAAGCTCAATTAACTAGTCCTCCATCTGTCAAATTTGATGGTTAGGATTTCATTATTTTAGAGGAGCTCATAGACTTCCTATTTCCATTTGATCTGGGAGGAAATCGGGAGAAGTCGGCTACAGTCTCGGCATCTCAAGTTCCTGCTCTTCTGGCCCACCCAGAAGTGGAGGGCACCGATTCATCTTTGGTGACTTCATTGAAAGTGATGGCGGGCATGAAACTAGAGATTTGCAGATGACCCTTCCATTATGTGGACTTCGGATTCATCAGATTCTACCCCAAAGTCTGTGTCTTCCTGATCCTGTTATCATGAAAAATTATAAGTGGCAAATTAAATACCATTAAATTGACCATTGGCATCACACCTATAATAAGAAACTTACATGAAATGTCATTTCAGCTGGTGATGGAGCGACAGCTGCTGCTTCTGGTAAGGCGGACAGTATTTCAGTTGCAACTGGTGTTGAGGATGTAGCAGTTCCAGTTGCTGGAGCTGCTGAAGAGACAGCAGTTGCTAATGGTGCTGAGGCGGACAGTGTTCCAGTTGCAACTGGTGTTGAGGATATAGCAGTTCCAGTTCCAGTTGGTGCTGAAGAGACAGCAGTTGCAGTTGCTGGTGGTGCTGAGGCAGCACTAACTGAGGCAGCTGATGACACAGCTGGTCCAGCCGATTTGAGATTGGCTGGAGCAGCAGGGATCCAGGCAAAGTCCGCTGGGAATCCAATACCAAAGTAACCTTGCCCTGGATGGTACAGCGCGTTCGCAGGCATTTGCATAGGCATTTGCATGGGCATGGGCATAGGAAGATGGTATGGCGTGTAGCCGTAGGGCTGCATTGGCTGCATGGTAGCGTAGGGATGACTGGCAGGTACAGGAGGGTTAAAATTCTGCCTATGGCGACAGCGGCGACCCTTTCCTGGCGCCATACTGCTGATAAGCAAACACGATGGATGTTAGAAATAAGCAGATGTTCAAATACCTGGCATGCACAACGAAGTGAACAAGCACTTTCTTCGGATAGGATTAAAAAGGGTCTAATGAATGAGGGACTGAAATGGGTTCGCGTTGCTTAACGACGAAACGTTGCAACCGACCGGAGCTAGATGAAAGATAAAGTGGTACTGTTTGATAAGTGTGCCATTAACACTAGACTTCTAGACTTTGGAAATTATAATAGAGGAAAATATTATATTGTATTTACCGATGGGGCCATGAGCAACACGAGGAAGCAGACAATTAAGAATTTCACATTTTATCACATAAGCTCAAAAGAAAGAGACAATTATTGATTTTGAGACCAAAATCAGAACGACAAGTCGTTTTTTCCTGGGGTGCCCGAAATAACCCCAAAACACGGGGTAATTTCGGGCACTGCTTTGGGCCCTCCACTGTAAAAACAGTGAGGCGTAAATATCTGGAATTGGCGTCCAATTGAAGTTCAAGGTGGGTAGATGATAAATTTTAACCCTCAGGTCCATGGCAACACCACGACCTTCACAATTTTAAAAATACCTCTGAAAAGTGCCCGAAATTACCCCGTTTCACGGTACAGAGCGTTGAATAGTTTATTTATAGGCCAACCCTAGGCCACTTCTTACTTATCTATCTTAGGAAAATTAAGATGGCATATCTACTTGCCATGTAAATAATTATTGAATTTGTCTGTACGTATTGGAAGTAATACAATCGACTTATAAATAGTCATTACTGAGTTTTCTTCTTGGGGTGAGTGGTTTTTCTGTTCCTTGGTCTGGTTTGGGAAGCGCTTGGTCTGGCTGTGCTCTGGCGCCTTGACTGTAGATGGAAAGAAACATTTCACACGGTTATTCACTTCACTGTTCTAGAAACTCAAGAGAGTGCATAGCATGCTCCACGAGGGATTAACCTCAAAGCGCGCTCCAGCGTGGAGAGTGCTTGCAGGCACTCCTAGGTGGAGCATGCCATGCACTCCCGTGGGTTTCTAGAGTGAAAGCCAGGCGCGTATCCAGACTCGATAAGGGAGGGGGTCATGTCACACCTTTTGCCCACTGACAGTATGAAAAACTGCCTACCTTCAGGCGTTCCATGAAAGGAAAAAGGAGGTGTTATGACGCCCTGTGACCCACCCCTTGGATACACGCCTGCTGATAGCAGGTCAACAGTAAAATGAACTCCTCATGTGCTGGCGATAAGGGGCCCAGTTTTGCATGACGTATCGGTAGTTTCGTCAGGCCTCTTGGAAGGATTCAGTTTAAAAAGTCAGAGAAATTGAATTTTGCAAACCCACGTGAGGCGTAATACGGTGCCCGCCCGGCGTTTCCTGTTCCCCCGGCAACGCTAGTGCGCCGTTGATGACGGCATCAAAATCACTCCCTACATTCCCCACCATCTGTTTTAAAGGCTGCTAGCAACGCGACAAAGAACGCGCGCCACTGAGAAGGCAACCTTTAGGCAATCATTCTCCCATCGTGCGCTCTGAACCGACACTAACAATTTTGCAGGCCATAACTCTTCTCCGACGTGTAGGTGGGATGAGTGGTGTGACGACGCCAACGGACTTCGTTTTCATGTCCTTCCAGTCGTAAAGGAGGCTCCGCAAGGTCTCGTAGGAGTCTGAGCCTTGCCTTTAGAGCCCTCCTGCAGTCGCTGTCGTGTGATCTGCTGTCGGCCAAAAGCTGGACCAAGTCCCGGGTTTCCTACACTCTCAGCGCGCTACTGACTTTTTCCTCATTAACTACGTACTCGTTTAAGCAAGGATAATACTTGGTATTTTTTAAGTAAGTATGACCTATTTGCTTTGTAAAATTATTAACAAAACCAAATTGTCAGTACACTACGTAACAATTCATAAGTGGTTACTTAAGATATGAAAAGTACGTATTATTGTTGCACAAATTACTTGAATAACTATTAACAAATTGACCAAAAAGTCAGTAGCGCGCTGAGAGTGTATAATAGCCATGCAATTGCATAATAGAACTTTGAAAAGAGTATGGGGATCAAAGTTTTTAAGAGTGCCTTTCCTCTCAGAACCTCAGAACCATTCCGGCAACGCAAAGGTAAGCGCATATGTGTAAGCTTGGTAAGGGCAAGTACCCCTGCAGCAGAAACCGCAATCCGCCGAAGTATCTCTACCAGTCGTCTCACAGACTCGGCAGCAGCGCTCCTTTGTCGTTCAATCCTAAGCAAGTAAGGAAGTTTATCAGACGACATTGCCTTCAGCTGTGTCTTGTTGGCTCTGTTTTCAGCACTGTTGCTGTGTGTTGCTGTGTAACGGGAGGTGCCAATGTTGCGAGAAGTGGTGCAATAGATGCTAGCGCAAGCTCACTATCCGCTTCACCTTCACTTACATGATTGCCTGTCGTTAGGCGCTACATAGGCGGATCCAGCGACGGCCTGGGGATAAAGTAGCACTTTATGCCTACTTCCAGGGGGAAAGTGTGGCTTTTTACCTACCTTTCAGGCAGCTATGTAAGGGCTTGGAGAATTGTCCTTGCCCCCGCCCCTGTGGACGTGTGCAGCTGCGTGAAGCCTTTAGTACCAACACGAGCTCAAATCCCGAGACCAGAACTAATGAATTGTGCTCTTATTGTCCTCTCTATCCCGCATAGCGAGAACATTTGTGCTTGATTCGAAAACGCAGAAACTTTGATATCCATTCGGGTACTAGCAGTTGAACGCCTGTAGTACCCATACGAGCACAAATAACGGGACCAGCCCTAAAAAATTGTGCTCGATTTGTGCTCTCAGAACAAACTTCAGATTCATTTGTGCTCGCCTCAAAGAGGGCCAAAAGGCATCTTCAAATTGGCACTTGCAGATTCACGCTCTAGTACCCAACTGAGGGACAGGCTTAAAACAGACGTATTCCTGACCGAAATAATTTGTGCTTTGCAAATATCATCGCCCTATATTTTGTGCTCATTGCCTTCTGCCTCAAACCGGCATCCTTACTATTCAGCTCCGGCTATTCCAGCTAACTCATAACCCTAGTATCCATCCAAGCACGAAATATGAAACTTGAGCTTAAAAATTGTGCTCAATTTGTGCTCTCAGTACATGCCGTGAAACGGGATAATTTCGGGCACTTTTAAGAGGTATTTTTAAAATTGTGAAGGTCGTGGTGTTGCCATGGACTTTAGGGTTAAAGTTTATCATCTACCCTCCTTTAGCTTCAATTTGACGCCAATTCCAGATATCTACGCCTCACCGCTATTACAGTGGAGGGCCTAAAGCAGTGCCCGAAATTACCCCGTGTTCTGGGGTAATTTCGGGCACCCCAGGAAAAAAACGACTTGTCGTTCTGATGTTGGTCTCAAAATCCATAATTGTCTCTTTCTTTTGAGCTTATGTGAAAAAATGTGAAATTCTCAAGGATGCAGATGTGGAGGGATAGTAGGGGTTGTCATTTATACATAATTTGAAGTCATGATTGGAACAAATAGTTTGATGTTTGGGAGAGTGGGGTGGATCTATTTAGGACGCTTCTTGTTGAACGTCTGACCTTGAACCTTTATCCTTTTTTGTTTTTGATAATGATACAACTCGGGCCACACTATATTACGCGAAGATGAGTCGTGGATCTTCCTCTTGAAACTGACGTACATGGGAGGCAAGTCTTATGCACAATTAGGAAGATACAGGGGCTTCTGGAAAACTCTGCATTCCGTAGCAACCCGGCAAGCCATGCGGCCGTTCTCAAAGTCGAAGTCCCGGTAAACATGATAAAATTTTAGTCACGAACCAATAATTGACACTAAGATAGGATGTGTACATACTACACATAAGAAGTACAGATGTAGCCTTGGCCCATTTTTATGATAGTCAAAGTTCCACAAAGCGACTGCTGCGGCAGTTGAGTATTATCTTTGTTAATGGATTATCTCCATCTTTCAGAAGAGCTCTGAAGAGCTGGAAGAAGCTTACACCACTCTAGCCCTGCGAAATTCAAAGTTTTCAGAACAACCCTGCTTGCCCTTGCATGCCATTTCAGTGCCCGAAATTACCCCTAAAAGTAACAATTTTTTAGTTTTGAGCCCCTATTTACCATACTATTTGCCGCAGGTGATTGAAAATTTGACACAGCATGCTCAAAACATGTCCAAATCGAAAAAAAAAATACCTTATGCACCGTTTGAGAACAGGTTTGGCTTGCCAGTCGAAGTTTTCACGCATACACTGAATTTAGGTAAAAAGTGTAAAATACGAAAATCACTGTAGCTCGGAAAGATTGGATCTGTTTTGGTCTCCAGAGGAATGATCCGACGGTTTAAAGTGTGGCGAATGCGATGCGCGCAACGGGACAAGCCCCCGAGGTCACCGCTAGACGGCAGCATCATCGCAATGCTTTCGGGCAGAGATGCCCGATATTACCCCGGGTGCCCGAAATTACCCCGTTTCACGGTGCCTTGGGTTTCATTTGTGTACCTCTCTGAAGGTGCCAGATCGCCTGTTGAAGTGGGTACTAGGGGATTAACGCCCTTAGTACCCATACAAGCACAAATAACGGGACCGGTACCAAATTATTGTGCATAATTTGAGCTCCCAGAATATGCCTTGGGTTTTATTTGGGCTCCTTCCTTGAAGGGGCCAGACTTCCATGTTCATTGGGTACATCCAGACTAACGCTTCTTAGTACCCAACCGAGCTACAGGCTTGAAGCAGACCTATACCGGAATAATTTGTGCTCCAATTTGACTTTCTCCTCGCTCGTAATACCTCGGAGTTACCCCTACATTTAAACGAACTGCCGGTCAAACGGCCCCGACCCTGCTAAGACCTGGCCGGGATCCAGCCTGCACCTGCCTACACTCGGCCGAGGGGCTGAACTGGCCAAGACCCGGTCCGTCCCATGAAAAGCCGGCCAAGCCCCGGCAGCAGCTCGGCTGGGTCAAGGCCGATGGGCCTGGGGGTTGACACTCTTTCTTCAAGATCTTGATTTTGAGAGTAGACGAAGTCGGGCCCATAAACCCCCTTTCCGACCTTCGTTGAAACGCTTATCAAGACCTATTTGAAAACTGAAAATATTTTTTTTGACGGTTGCCCTCTTTTTTGAAGATTCTGATCGTGTCAGGATACCATGCCCATTCAAATAGTCTCGTCGCCCTGATTCTAAAACTACCTTTATGTGCCATGCTTGCACCACAAATGGCGGAAATTTCCCTCCCGCTCATGTAAAGCATTAGGCACTTGCAGCAGCTTTTGCGCGGCCCGGACGCGATTGGCGCAATGGGATTGTTTCTTTAGACGGTCCTCTTGAAGTGCCCTCCAAATCATGTAAATTTAGCTCAACTCCTACGCTGACGACAACAAGACACGGACGAAAATGTATATGCCCTCCCCTTATTTTGAAGTGGAAGGGAGGGCCAAAAAGCATTCGTTGCGGTGGGTGAGATTTGAATCATCGGTGAGGTAGCTTAAATTCATTCCTTTACACTGGTGTTAGTTTTATTGCCCATTGCGTAGCGATTTATGCGCACCGTGCGTCGGAGTATCTTGCTGGCGGAGTGCATTGGACCGGCGGCGCATCGTGCGTCGGAGTATCTTGGTGGCTGAGTGCATTGGACCGTCGGCGCACCGTGCGTCGGAGTATCTTGGTGGCTGAGTGCATTGGACCGGCGGCGCACCGTGCGTCAGAGTATCTAAAAGGCTGAGTGCACTGGACCGGCAACGCGGCTGTGTTGTGTTTTTTCTACAGTGGGCCGAACAAGTGGAAGTTTGTGTTATGTTTGTGTTTTCACCGCATGTTTGGTGCTGATTTTGATCATCGTGTAAGTACAAATTATTTTACCTTTTGGAAGACCCTTTCTATATCAGAATATTGATCATGTGTTGACACTTGTTACGAAAGACATGTTTGAGTCCGGCACATGACCTCACTTTTTCACGCCGACCCCAGCCGGCGACGCTGGTGGCTGTTTACACGACTGACAGTATTGTGAGTGGTGTGGCGGGTCAAAATAACCACACACACTGTTCTTATCCCTTGGGGGCCGTCCATTAATTACGTTACGCCCTTGTTGCCGATTTTTTGCCCTCCTCCCCCCATGTAAAGCAGCGTTACGCTAGCCAGGACTCCCCCCTCCCTTTCAAGCGTAACGTTACGCTAAAAATATTCATAAGGCTCGTTTTTTACCCAATTTTACTTTTAAAAATTGCATATTTCTGCTCCAAAATTGATGTGGTCAGCGCAACGTTACGCTGGCTCTGACCCCCCCCCCCTCCCCCAGGTAACGCAGCGTTACGCTGATCCAGACCCCCTCTCCCCCAAGTGCGTAACGTAATTAATGGACGCCGCACGCGCGCGTACAGTGCAGGGTGGGCAGCGCCGTGCGGTCGACAAACTGGAGGAGTTTGCCTCCTCGGGCACTAAGCTGAGTGATTACACTGCACGGGCTCGTCCGCCCGTATCTCTCGCACTCATGGAGTGTGCGGTAGGGGTGCGAGGGAGACAGAGCGACTAGACTAGCTAGATACCTCCTAGCAATAGGCACGTACTTCGGGCACGCTTCTCAAAACTCACGTACTTTCGGCAGCTTGTGCAACAAACACGCAGTTCCACGATTTTTAGTCAAAAAGCACGCAGTTTCCACATTAACGTCCTAGCGGGTACGAAAATGCATTCTGGGTAGTTTTTTTGGTTGGGCTTATGAGGTACCTTATCTAAGTCACCATTGATAACCTGGAAACGGTTCCAGGAGTGATCCACCATCAAATATCGCTGAAGGTTTGAAGGTCAAGGGTTGGCCTATATTTAATGGCAGATCGTTCCTGAAACGGTTTTGAGCTTATCAATGGTTACTTACTGAGTGCATTTTACTTGCCCAACCATAAAACTTACCCAGAATGCATTTTCGTACCCGCTAGGACGAAAATGCGAAAACTGCGTGCTTTTTGACCAAAAATCGTGAAACTGCGTGTTTGTTGCACAAGCTGCCGAAAGTACGTGAGTTTTGAGAAGCGTGCCCGAAGTACGTGCCTATTGCTAGGAGGTATCGTAGTGTGGGCTGTGAAATCGGGTGGCGGGCGAGCAGGCGCGTGCAGCGGTGCTCTCATGCAGCACTGCTTCGAAGGAGGGAAGATTGTTGCTAGTACGTAGATGAAGCATTGTTAATTATTTACTACATTTGCAGCCGGAGAAAACTTATCACCAACGTCCAGCGCGCCTGTTAACTGGAGGATAGGCAGCTACGCGCTGTGAGGGTTGCCTCTGTGCGGGGCGCTCCTAGCGCGCGGCTACAACGGACGCCGCGTACCACGACAGCCCGGGACGGGATCTCTCACTGTGACCTCGCCAACAGCGTGCTACTCAAAGCTGACTTTTGTTTACGCAATGCCTGTGTCCTACCAGATCATCGGACTCTGCTCTTTGCTCCTGCTGCCACCACCGCAACTACCCTGGACATGGCCGTGATTGAGCTTTGTGAGTCACCTGCATTTAGTTTTAGTTAGTGTAGTCTAAGGGTTATTGAAAAGGCGACTTTTTTTAAATGTATACCGGCCCACGCGGAAAATGGTTACCCTACATGTTACAACTATCCTAGGAACAAGGTAGGCCCGATCAAAAAATGTTAAGGGGTCGCCCTACCTTTGTTAAGGTTGAATTTCGGCGTAGTTTTTCAGAAGTCTGAGTTTTGACGCACCAGGGGCTCTAAAAGCCCCGAGGTGCGTCCTTGGACGCTGGGTATCGATTGGCACTTATTCTACTGTACTAAGGTTCCGGAAGCAAACGAGACCTACCGGGGTTGATTTGGTCGCACGTTCAAAAATCTATACCACTTTTTTTTTTTGCTCTTAAAACGCGGTTTTTGTGCATTTGCTTAAATTTTGAGCGCGGTTAAAGCTTCTTGTATGGTTTAAAAAAAAAATCCAAAGTGAGTGTGTCTTGCAGAGAAAAGTCTGGCCTTTCCAACAGGCCAAAGCAGAAGATTGTGCGATTTTTAGTTTTAGGCGCTTCATCAGCTCTAAGTGTGTCAATGATGTAAGTTTCTCTAGAAAACAGTGCTATGTAAGACGAAGAAAATGGTCAAAATACAGGTTCCCAGTGAAAAGTAACTTGGCTGCGGTGTATTAGTGCGAATAATTGAGACCGTCGATACCCACCGCACCATAGCGTCCCTCCAAACATACACTTCTTTGGACGTTCTCGCGCGCGGAGTAGTGAATTAATTTACTTTTCGCGGTGAACCTGTATTTTGACCATTTTCTTCGTCTTACAAATGCCCAAGCTAAGTGCTCGAGGAGGCAAACTCATCCAGTTAGTCGCCCGCACGGCGTTGCCCACCCTGCACTGTACGCACGCGTGCGGCGCGCGCCCGCGCTGCCCTTTTCCCTTTTTCGGCAGTTGCTCGGCGTTTCACGGGTGATGCTCGGGCCTGGCTGGGGCTCAGCTCGAGTGTTGGTCGGGTGTTGCTCGGATGTTGCCCGGGACTTGCTCGGGAGTTGCCCGGGACTTGCCCGGGGATGGCCGAGGGTTGCTCGGGGGTTGCTGGGGGTGGGTTTGGGGCAAGCAAGGCCCGGGCCCGGGCCCGGCTCACAAAGGGCCGGGACTTGCTCGGAATTCCGAAGTCAGGGGTAGCGCCTATTGACGCTATATTCATAGCGTTTGGATTCTCAGTGTCGTAATGATTTGGCGTCAGCGGAGCGATACGTGTCATGTATCTTGGTAGACATCCCAACAAACTTGACAATATCTGATGAATTTCGAATTTTACGGGGGGTAATTGCCGCAAAGCCGCCTTATACGTCAAGGACCACGAAATTCAGAGACGCAGGAGTACCGTAAAACGGGGTAATTTCGGGCACCCGGGGTAATATCGGGCATCTCTGCCCGAAAGCATTGCGATGATGCTGCCGTCTAGCGGTGACCTCGGGGGCTTGTCCCGTTGCGCGCATCGCATTCGCCACACTTAAAACCGTCGGATCATTCCTCTGGAGACCAAAACAGATCCAATCTTTCCGAGCTACAGTGATTTTCGTATTTTACACTTTTTACCTAAATTCAGTGTATGCGTGAAAACTTCGACTGGCAAGCCAAACCTGTTCTCAAACGGTGCATAAGGTATTTTTTTTTTCGATTTGGACATGTTTTGAGCATGCTGTGTCAAATTTTCAATCACCTGCGGCAAATAGTATGGTAAATAGGGGCTCAAAACTAAAAAATTGTTACTTTTAGGGGTAATTTCGGGCACTGAAATGGCATGCAAGGGCAAGCAGGGTTGTTCTGAAAACTTTGAATTTCGCAGGGCTAGAGTGGTGTAAGCTTCTTCCAGCTCTTCAGAGCTCTTCTGAAAGATGGAGATAATCCATTAACAAAGATAATACTCAACTGCCGCAGCAGTCGCTTTGTGGAACTTTGACTATCATAAAAATGGGCCAAGGCTACATCTGTACTTCTTATGTGTAGTATGTACACATCCTATCTTAGTGTCAATTATTGGTTCGTGACTAAAATTTTATCATGTTTACCGGGACTTCGACTTTGAGAACGGCCGCATGGCTTGCCGGGTTGCTACGGAATGCAGAGTTTTCCAGAAGCCCCTGTATCTTCCTAATTGTGCATAAGACTTGCCTCCCATGTACGTCAGTTTCAAGAGGAAGATCCACGACTCATCTTCGCGTAATATAGTGTGGCCCGAGTTGTATCATTATCAAAAACAAAAAAGGATAAAGGTTCAAGGTCAGACGTTCAACAAGAATCGTCCTAAATAGATCCACCCCACTCTCCCAAACATCAAACTATTTGTTCCAATCATGACTTCAAATTATGTATAAATGACAACCCCTACTATCCCTCCACATCTGCATCCTTGAGAATTTCACATTTTTTCACATAAGCTCAAAAGAAAGAGACAATTATGGATTTTGAGACCAACATCAGAACGACAAGTCGTTTTTTTCCTGGGGTGCCCGAAATTACCCCAGAACACGGGGTAATTTCGGGCACTGCTTTAGGCCCTCCACTGTAATAGCGGTGAGGCGTAGATATCTGGAATTGGCGTCAAATTGAAGCTAAAGGTGGGTAGATGATAAACTTTAACCCTAAAGTCCATGGCAACACCACGACCTTCACAATTTTAAAAATACCTCTTAAAAGTGCCCGAAATTATCCCGTTTCACGGTATCCTATTTCATTGGCTGAGCGATAAGCGAAGCCAGTTACTTCACTGGGGCTGGAAAGTATTGTCTCTCTCTCTCTCTCTCTCTCTCTCTCTCTCTCTCTCTCTCTCTCTCTCTCTCTCTCTCTCTCCCTGTGTGTGTGTGTGTGTGTGTGTGTCTGTGTGTCAGCGCTACTCCTAAACGGTTCGGCCGATTTGTCTGAGATTTTGCAGGGATATCAGGTATGTCCTTGGCTCGCCAAAAGCAAAAATTCAGCTTTCTATCTCATTCCATTTAGTCGTACTGACGTAAAAACACTAAAAAATGGCAGAAAAGTTGACCTTTTCAGTAATTTTATATCATTTTAAACGAACGGCTCTGCCGATCTGACTGAGATTTTGCAGGAGTGTTAGGTATATCTTTGGCTCGCCACACGCCGCAATTCAGCTCTCTATCTCAAATTATTCAGTCGTACTAACGGAAAAACACTAAAAAACGTCAGAAAAAGTGTAACTTTTTAGTGACTTGTTATTTTAGAGACATTTTTATATGGTTTCGTATGTTTTAGAAGGTGCTGATGACGAAAATGAAATCAATTTCGACCCCTGACCAAAATTTTAACTGCGAATTGGCTACCTTGGCCCGAATTTACCAACATAAGCAACTTCGACCCTTCTGAAAGGGGGTCGACAGACTAAAATTTTTTATTGCAGATTTCGATAGGTCTCGGCATGACCTTTTCTAAAAGGGTCGGAAGGGGGGTCTAGGAGCCCGACTTCATCAGTTGGCCGAATCAGGATCTTGAAAAAAGGGGGTCGACCGACTAAAAAAATTTATTGCAGATTTCGTAAAACGATTACATTCTGACTGCATACTACCGCAAAGATTTGCCTCCACTGCTGCGCAGCTACACACTTGTCTGCCCGGGGAATGTAACATCGCGTGGTCCAAGTGGTCGCAGACAGGGGACAACCGATGAAAAGCCGACAGCGGGGCCGGGGGGGGGGGGGGGGGGGGTAAAAATGGACGAGTCCGGCCCAAGTCCTGTGGCAAGGGCTCGCCTTAAGGAGCCCTGGAACACGGCCGCGGACTTTCCGTAAAGTGCTACGAAACGTTTGACTTTTGGATGAGATTCCGGACAGCCCGAAAAACTGTACAGACCGGCACGGGCGGATTTAGTCCGAAGGGCTCTCCGAAATCGACCAGATTCTGTTCCGGATTTAGTCCGAATGACGACAGTGCACCCCTTCCCCTCCCCTCCCTCCCGATTGCCCCCTACCCCTCCCCTCCCTCCCGAATGCCCCCTACCCCTCCCCTCCCTCCCGAATGCCCCCTACCCCAACCCCCCTTCCTGCATTCCCATCCCTCCTTGCAGGCTAGGTAATAAAATAGTTGATCGGACGACGATGCTTTATGTTGGATAAAAGTTCCTGTTGCAAGTAAAAGTTCAACTAAGCTTATCATCTCAAAATCAACCCAAACCTTGGTTGTGACAACTAACTTTTATCAGCGTGCACACTTGTGTACACGCGCCGGGTAGGTTGTACTTCTAAAGGAAGTTGGCAAGGCGTCGTTCGTCACGGAAAAAGAAACGTCACAAAGTACAAATTTCAGATTCGTGAAGCCAGACGTGTAAAATAATATCCGGTGAAAGCACTTTGGGGACGAGTGTGAACGGAGAGAGGCGAATAAATTAATACACCTCCCGCCCTCTCACCGCCCGTCCCTTTAGTTTTGGGAGATGCACACAGCAAGCGGGGAGTCAGAAGCGTCCTGAACGGTCATCAGCAGAAACAGTTGAATCTAGACCACACTTCTTTCCGTCCAACTTCCTCGTTCCCAGCACCAAGCTGCAGCGCGTGGAGACGATATGACTTCAGCGCGCCGAGAGAGTGGACACTGACGCAGGCAACTCGCGATGCGTGCACCTCGGAGGACAGCTGCAAACTGACGTTTTGCCTGCCGAGGCGGCTAAAACTTTCCGAGTTGCCGGCGGATTAACGCTCCCCTCCTCGACGAGCCAATCAGAGAGCGCCTCTTGTCAGCCTGGCCAGCGGGACTTTCCGCGTATGCACCGGCTGGGACAGTCCGCCCTTCTGGGCCCGCTGCAGACCGGACTCAGCCGGACAAGTCCGAGACCGACTAGATCGCTTTCGGGACTGAAGCAAGTCAACGGGCTTCGCAAGGGGCAGTCCGAGTGAACCCGATAGCACAGGCAAAATTTGGAGTGACCCGCGATTCCATTCGGTGATCGGACTAATTCCAGAACAACCGGATGGAGTCGGGGTGATTCCGGGCATGCCCTGTTCGGATCTTTCCGGGGTCGGGCTAAATCAGGAACCTAGCTGGGCATAATTAGGAACAGCCCGGGGGAGTTCGGACTCACTCGGAACATGTTTAGGGTTGATTCAGGACTATTTCATTTTCATGCGGGGGGGGGGGGGGAGGAGGAAGCGGTGGCATTCCATACGGTCGTTCGGTGGTTGCCAGGTGGAAAATTACTGAAACGCCACGGTAACAGCTTGGCTCTTGAAGGGGCGTCGTGGGGAAGGCACCAGCCAGGTAGCGCTCGCGCATCTCGACGTCCAGGTTGTTGTGCTCGATCATGGAGCCGAGATGAAGGTACCGTGAAACGGGATAATTTCGGGCACTTTTAAGAGGTATTTTTAAAATTGTGAAGGTCGTGGTGTTGCCATGGACTTTAGGGTTAAAGTTTATCATCTACCCACCTTTAGCTTCAATTTGACGCCAATTCCAGATATCTACGCCTCACCGCTATTACAGTGGAGGGCCTAAAGCAGTGCCCGAAATTACCCCGTGTTCTGGGGTAATTTCGGGCACCCCAGGAAAAAAACGACTTGTCGTTCTGATGTTGGTCTCAAAATCCATAATTGTCTCTTTCTTTTGAGCTTATGTGAAAAAATGTGAAATTCTCAAGGATGCAGATGTGGAGGGATAGTAGGGGTTGTCATTTATACATAATTTGAAGTCATGATTGGAACAAATAGTTTGATGTTTGGGAGAGTGGGGTGGATCTATTTAGGACGATTCTTGTTGAACGTCTGACCTTGAACCTTTATCCTTTTTTGTTTTTGATAATGATACAACTCGGGCCACACTATATTACGCGAAGATGAGTCGTGGATCTTCCTCTTGAAACTGACGTACATGGGAGGCAAGTCTTATGCACAATTAGGAAGATACAGGGGCTTCTGGAAAACTCTGCATTCCGTAGCAACCCGGCAAGCCATGCGGCCGTTCTCAAAGTCGAAGTCCCGGTAAACATGATAAAATTTTAGTCACGAACCAATAATTGACACTAAGATAGGATGTGTACATACTACACATAAGAAGTACAGATGTAGCCTTGGCCCATTTTTATGATAGTCAAAGTTCCACAAAGCGACTGCTGCGGCAGTTGAGTATTATCTTTGTTAATGGATTATCTCCATCTTTCAGAAGAGCTCTGAAGAGCTGGAAGAAGCTTACACCACTCTAGCCCTGCGAAATTCAAAGTTTTCAGAACAACCCTGCTTGCCCTTGCATGCCATTTCAGTGCCCGAAATTACCCCTAAAAGTAACAATTTTTTAGTTTTGAGCCCCTATTTACCATACTATTTGCCGCAGGTGATTGAAAATTTGACACAGCATGCTCAAAACATGTCCAAATCGAAAAAAAAAATACCTTATGCACCGTTTGAGAACAGGTTTGGCTTGCCAGTCGAAGTTTTCACGCATACACTGAATTTAGGTAAAAAGTGTAAAATACGAAAATCACTGTAGCTCGGAAAGATTGGATCTGTTTTGGTCTCCAGAGGAATGATCCAACGGTTTTAAGTGTGGCGAATGCGATGCGCGCAACGGGACAAGCCCCCGAGGTCACCGCTAGACGGCAGCATCATCGCAATGCTTTCGGGCAGAGATGCCCGATATTACCCCGGGTGCCCGAAATTACCCCGTTTTACGGTATTCACCCTCTGCTACACTGCCTTGTTCACCTAGATAAATAAAATGCATGAAATAAACACATAAACAAATAAAATACATATAATCAATTTTACTGATTTACACAACTCAAGCACGGGTAAACGACCGCGATTGGAGGAGGAAGAAGAAGAAGAAGAAGTAGAAAAAAGACGAGGGGGTAAACACTTTCGTAATGCTCTGTAGAAAAAAGCCGTGTATTACGCGTAATACACGTATTTGTAATACCATTTTAGGATCAAATGTGGCAAAATTTAGCATTTTAATGCCGTAATACACGTGTAATACCGAGTAGTCTGTACACGATTTCTCGAAGTGTTCACCCCCTCGAAAAAAGAAGAAAGGGGGAGGGGGGCTACAAATTTTGACAGGACGCCACTTGTTTCTCAATTTGACAGCGGGACAGCAATGCGTGAAAAGTGTGTTGTGAAGTGTGTTTGTTGTGGCGTTTATAGTGGAGTTTTTTTTGTTGTGAAGTGAAGTGACGATTAGAGTGGAGTAAAGGGACGTTGTGAAGTGAAAAGTGAAGTGAACTTAAGTGCAAACATGAGGCAAAGGGCTCGCAAAAACGTGATGCAGAGGAAGAAGGCGGCACGTGTCAGCAAGCCCATAGCGACCCAGGGCTGGGTATCCAACAGAGGCCGGAGCTTCAATAGCCAAAGGCAGCAGGACATCATGAATGTGTACCAGTACTTCCAGGTGGAAAAGCTGAATGGTGGACCTCTGCATGATGTTTCTGCATGATGTATGTTGTCTGACATTTTTGTTAGTGTGTAAGAGAAAGAACGAGCGAGTGAGTGAGCGAATGAATGTGTCTGCGTGTGAAAGGGGTATGGGGCAGGCGGCCAAAACTCAAGACGCGTTTTGAGCTCCAGAGTCGCTAAACAGGACTCGAACCGAAGGTGTGACCCCACCAATGGATTGCTCTCCGAACGCGGAATCCACTGGTAGGGGTCACACGTTCGGTCAGCGGGTGGATACTGCTTTTCCGAAACCGGCGTGCAGACGTTTTGATATCCGCTTGCATCGGCCAAACGAAAAGAGCTAGGTATAAACTGCTTACACATTTGGAATCAGCACAAAATTTTACAGGGAAAAGGGTACTTTCTAGACGGCGAATCAAAAATGATCGTGGTTATTTTGCAGCCAAACAAAACGTCTGCACGCCCGTTTCGGAAAAGCAGTTTTCACCAGCTTGTTCGGTTTGAGTCTAATTTAGCGACTCTGGAGCTCAAAACGCGTCAAGAGTTTTGGCCGCCTGCGCCCACCTCTGGCCCACTGTGCGTCGAAGCGGCAGGGTCAGGGGCGCACTTCACAGACGTACCCGGACACGGCGAACAGGCTGCGGGGCAACGACGAGCGGGATCCGCGAGCAGAACCTGGAGCTCGGCGTCGACAGCAGGGTCGGGGCGGCGGTGTCCATGTCGACGTCCACGTGCACATGCAGTCATCCATCACGTGATGTGAAAATTATCTGTGGGAAACACATAAATGAAACACAGCTGGTTGAGTTGCACGGGCGGCCTACGCTTCCCAGTTGAGCAGCGTCCCGGCGGCGGCCAAACCTTTGGGCAAAGTCATAGGAGCGCAGCGAGTTCGGCTCACTCGGGCGATGCAGACGGCGTCCGGGGGCAGCGGCTGAGGTACCCTACGGTAGACGCGCAGTGGGCGCAGGCGGCTAAAACTAAAGACGCGTTTTGGGCTCCAGAATCGCCAAATGGGACTCACACCGAAAGTGTGACCCCACCAATGGATTGCTCTCCGAACGAGGAATCCATTGGTGGGGTCACACGTTCGGTTCGAGTCCCATTTAGCGACTTTGAAACTCAAAACACATCTGAAATTTTGGCCGTCTGAGCCGGTCCTCTGGCCCACTGTGGCCCGTCCCACGGAGTCGATGCGGCCACACTTCTCGTTTCGCGCCCTGTAGCCGCGGGGGCGACTGCGTAAGCGGCGGCGGCGGTCAGGACTGCGGCGCACTTTCTGGGGTATAGGAGGAACTAAGCTTCCCGGACGCGCTCCACAACCTCATGAAGGGCGGTCTGCGCTTCCTCCAAGGTGCAGCCGGGGACAACGACGGAGCGCGACGTGGCAGCACGTCCACGCCGTCGTCGTCAGCACCCTGGATCTGTGGGCCGAACGGATGAGTGAAAATGAAAAATACGTCAAGCAGAGGAAACGCACCGCCTTTCTCTCGACGCTCACCTCGCCGCGCGAACCCGGAGTGGGACGGCGACGTGGACAGCCTGTCCTTGTCCGGGCATGTCTCGGCGTTCAGGGTCGCCTCCCTCCTGCGGCCGTACAAAGCAGCCTGAAGGGCTGCCGGGCCTGCGTCGCGCTCTGGCTGGCCGACGACCCAGGCAGGGTGCTGGCCCCGTCCGAGGCCGTGGCGGCGGAGGCCCCCCCAGGCGCGTAGCTCTGCCGGGGATGGCACTCGCAGGCCGGCGTACAGGCTGTCCTCGGAGCTGGGGGAAGTCACGGTGGGTCCAGCGGCAGCCCCAGGGCCAGCGCCCCCCAGCGGCGCGGCCAGCGGGTCCCCCTCGATGCTGGTGCTCCGTCCGCGGGGCGACGTCGGCATGCACAGCGCGGCCATCCAGCGCTCCGTATCCGCGTCCGAGCGCGTGGCGCGTGGCCAGGTACACCTCGGCCTGCTCGGCCTCCTCGACGGGCGCGGCGAAGACGAAGGCGTGGCACTGTGACCGCGACCCCGTGCGGCACAACGAGGCGTGCGACCCGGGACGGGACCGACGGGCACTCGGATCACGGCCGTCCCCAGGCCGAGGCGCGCCAGGCTCAGCACTAGCTCCACGACCTCGGCGGGGGCGTTCTGGAGGGCGTCCGCATGAGCCGCGCCTGCGCCCAGTGGCGCCGCCAGGACTGCAACAGTGGAGGTGTCAGACACTGCGGTACTCCAAACTCCACGCGAATCACCCAGGGCGCCATGGGCGCAATGGGCGCTCACCTCTCATGGCCCGAACCTCCTCCGCCTGGTGCGGCCGGGCAGCTTGACGTCCAGGAAGCCGGCGTTGAGAGCATAGTCCAGGCCCTCATCCCGGGCGTCCCCGGCGCTTGACTTCGGACGCCTCGCCTGTACCACTCACCCGGGCCGCATGGACGCCGGTCGCTGATTACCTTAACGTCGCCAACTACTAAGGCGACCCCTCCCTCTGCTCGCAGCTACTTTCTCTCCTAGGTTGCATTGGACGGGCCATGGAGGCCGCCTTTCGCACAACGCCTTGATGAACATCAGCGACAGCGGGGCCGGAGAGTCAGCTTGGGCACCGACGAGATCCCTATCCCCTTATTTACAAGGTAGGTTTACGCCAGACCGTGTCTTGTCGTAACAGGCTTCGCGATGCTGCGCCAGTTACGACAATCCACGCCTGTCGTTACACCTACCTTGGCCTGCGGCGCTTCCCTGCTTGCCTTCGGCAAGCTGTCTCAAGGATTTTTGAGGCATTGAGTAATGCACCACGTGAAATCTGCAATAAAATTTTTTAGTCGGTCGATCCCCTTTTGTCAAGATCCTGACTCGGGGAAATGATGAAGTCGGGCTCCTAGACCCCCCTTCCGAGCCCTTTTTGAAAAGGTCTTGCCGAGACC